>PVJO010019520.1:0-34149 GCA_004026905.1 Hystrix cristata
TGAGGCAGGAGGATCCTGAATTGGAGGCCTAGCTGGGCTACATAGCAGGTTTAAGTCTCACGTGGATTATATAGCAAGACCCTGTTTCAAAAAAAAAAAAAGTTAAAAAATTAATATGGGATTTTAGCCAGGCACACAGGCATAGTGATACACACCTGTGATCCCAGTACAAGGGAGGCTGAGACTGGAGGATCACCGGAAGTTTGAGGCCTGCCTGGGGTACATAGTGAGTTCAAGGCCAGCCTCAACTACGTAGCAAGCCCCATCTCAAAAACACACAAAAAACCCAAAAATAAAATAATAATAATAATAATAATAATAATAATAATAATATGGGATCTTAAGGGATCCCAAATAGCCAAACAATCTTGGAAAAACAATGGATGAATTCAGAGGTCTCACGCTTTCTAATTTCAAATTTTATGACAAATTACAGTAATAAAAGTAGAGTGTTGACATAGAAAGGGACAAGACATGTAGACAAATAGAAAAGACCTCAAGAAATATGCTTTTGTAGCTATCTATGGTCAAATGATGTGAAACTAGAGTGCCAAGAACACCCAGTAGGTAAGGTGGTCTCTTCAAAAAATGGTGCTCAATCCACACACAAAAGAACAAAGCTGGATCCTTACTTTGTATAATATATAAAAATTAGCTCAGAATGGATCAAAGACCTAAATGTAAGGAGTGAAAATTAAGACTCTTGGAGAAAATCAAGGGAAAGAGCCCCGTGATGTGGGACTTGGCAATGATGTCTTGACTCTGACCTCCCAAAACATGGACAGCAAAGTAAAAATCAAAAAATTGGACTGCTTTAAAATTCCAAATCTCGGTATCAAAGGACAAAATCAACAGAATGAAATTGCAACTCAGGTAATGGGAGAGAATATTTGCAAATCCTATCTGATAAGAGGTTAACATCCACAGCATGTAAAGACCTACATCCATGTTCATAGAAGCATTATTCATAATAACCAAAGGTAGAAACAGTCAAGTGTGTATCAGCAGATGAATGGATAAACAAAATGCTTTGTATACATATAAGGGTGACTGATATAATCCTAGAAAGGAGGGACATTCTGACACCTGCTACAACACAAATGAACCATGAAAACACTATGCTAAGTGAAATAAATCAACCACAAAAGGACAAATATTGCGTGATTCCACTCATAAGATATCTGTAATAGTCAAATTCATCGACCCGCAAAATAGAATGTTCATTGGCAAGGGCTGGGAGGAGTGGGGAATGCAGAATTGTTTTTTTTTTTTAATTTTTTAAAAATTAGTATGTTTGTATAAAGAAAAAAAGAAAAAAATTAGTACGTTTGTGTACATAATAATCACGTTCATCATGGGGAAGTGGTACATGTACATAACATCTATTCTTTTTTATCCACTCTTCCTCCCCTTTTTTGCCTTTTTGTTTGTTTGTTTGTTTTGGTTTTATTTTTTGTTTTTTTGAGACAGAGTCTTGCTATGTATTTCAGGCTGGCCTTGAACATTATGCAATTTAGGCTGAATTCAAACACACAACTATTCTCCTGCCTCCTCAGTGCTGGGATTACAAGTGTGCACCACAGTGCTTGGCTAGAGTTGTTTAATGGGTAAAGGGAATTTCAGTTTTGCAAGATGACACATTTTGGAAACTGGTTGCACAATCAGTGAGAATGTACTTGAAACTATGGAACTGTATACTAAAAAATGGTGAAGGTGGCGAGTTTTATGTATATTTTAACATGTTTTAATTATTCCAAGCCATGAATATATGAAAGATTATTTCTCTAATCTCCTACCGATGAACATTTTACATTCCTGGAAGTAGTAAATATTGTGGGTTCACTGGTATAAAGATACTAAAGATATGGTAAATGGGTTAAAGATATCAAATTTCTCCCAAAACTTGTACCAGTTTATAGTCCCACTAGTAGTAAGTAATGGTATGTATTTCTCTATATTCAGTAATCTTCAATTTGTAACTAAACTTTTGCCAGTCTTTTGTTAGAAAAATTAACTCATTATTAAGTTAATTTACATATTATGAATTACTAGTGAAGTTAGGGATTTTTAAACTTTTTTGCACTTTATTTATTTTTTATTTTTTGGTGCCAGAGATCCAACTCAGGGCCTTGTGCTTGCTAGGCAAGCCCTCTAACCACTGAGCTAAATCCCCAGGCCCTTTACACTTTATTTTTACTCTATCTTTTTTTTTAACCCACGATGTAATTAGGTTTTTTTATTGTTGTTTCTCTACAAATTCCTTAAAAAAATCAATATTATGAATCCTTTGTCTTTCATATATGTTGCAGTATTTTCCTTAGTCTGACGCAGTTTAAGAATTTTTCTTTTATTATCTCAATATAAATTTTATTTTTCCTTAGATTTTATTTTATTTATTAGTCCATGTTTGCAGTACATAATGATTACATTCATCGTGGGGAGCTGGTACATGTACATAACACATCTTAACTCTTTTTTTATACCCTTCCCCTTCTTTCCCTCCCCCCCCAGATCACTTTAATAATTAACTATTGAATCCATATATAATTGCTTTTGAATGTTTTGAATTAGGGTGCAGTTTAATTTCTTGCATTTTAATAGCCACTTTCCATCTCTGTTAGAGTTCTCTATTCTATGCTAAGACTAATAAGCTTTTTTGAGCAGCGCACATCACCTATTTAGGGTATGTTTTGTTAGATGGCATTCTACCACCATTCAGCTCCCATTTACTTATTTACTTTTTTTTTTTTTTTGACACAGAGTCTCACCATATATTCCAGGCAGGCCTTGAACTCACTATATGACCCAGGCTGGCCTTGAACTCACAGTAATCCTCCTGCCTCAGCCTCCTGAGTGCTGGGATTACAGGCATGTGACACCATGCCTGGCTTCAGCTTCCTTTTAAAAAATTGTTTTGGGGTTTGCTCTGTTAGAGGACAGATACATTCTTTGTATTCTTTTTTTTTTTTTACTGCCCCACCTCCACCCTGATTCTTTGTATTTTCTTCAGCATGAAGTTTTGAGCATGTCAGTTGGTGTGATGTCTGGTACTCTGCCAGCGTGCTGGCTCCTGTTTGTCCTTTTATTACAGAACTTGGGGCCAGATGTGTAGTGGTTTTGTTTTTGCAGTACTATTACTGAAGCCCAGGCTTTGCACATGTTGTGGGGGATTTTCTGTGCCAGGGATCAAACTTAGAGCCTTGCGCTTGCTAGGTGAGCACTCTAACCACTGAGCGAAACCTGCAGCCTACGTGGTGGGTTTTGAGCAGAGATTCACTGAAGGACATGAAGAGTCCTTTTCAGAAGCATTTAGGGGAGGCCGAAGAATACATGACATAATGAGGGTTATTTGCTGTACCTCACGGTGTACATAGCTAGGAATTTTGCAGAAAATTCCCAGCAGAATGTTAATATGGAAATATAAGGGGCCGAATGAACTGAATAAAGTACAGAAAAGTCAACGTATGCGGTCTGATAAAAGATACGGTGAATAATCCCCAGCACCCCAAAAAATACGGTGAATATTTTAATTTTTTTAAATCTTTATTACAGTAAAAGACATACCGCCTTCAATCTCCCTTAAAACACTCATCAACCGCACATATCCCTTCATTCTAGGCATCTCTGAAGCAGTTCAGAGAGTCTTTTGTGAGTGTTTTTCATTGTGATGTTGTGGTTGCCTCGGTGTCCTGAATTGATTCAAAATGTTTCCCTCTCATGGTTATGTTGACTTTGGGGGAAAAGCCAGAAGTCACAGGTGTCAGATCCAGGAAATAAGGTGGATGAGAACATACAATAGTGTTTTTACCAGCCTGCCTTTCCTTTAGATGTCAGTGGACCAGCACTCACTGTATTTTTGGTCCTACCTTGTAGAGACCCTCATGAAAGAGGATTTCCAGAACTGCTTCAGAAAGTGGCAAGAATGGCGGGAGAAGCATGTTCAAGGAGATGGTGAGTATTTTGACAGGGAGTAATGGCAATATGTCTTTTACTATAACCATTTTTTAAAAATTGAAACATTCGCTATACATTTCAATCACACCACGTATGAACGAGTGTATGTATCAGTCAGTCACTACTATTTAATACAAGGTCAGTGGTCTAAAATAATAAGCATCTGTCATTGTTCATGCACCTATAAACCAGCTGGGCAGTTCTGGTCTTGGCTGGTCTGTCTTGCATATTTGAGGGTTGGCTGGCTGTAGACTCTTAAAATAGCTTGAGCTGGGGAATATGAGCCCTTCTCTGTATGGTCTCTAGCGTTCTGACAGGCTAATCCAGGCTTGCTCAGAGACAGACAGGATGGTAGAGACAGAGCAGAGAGGGAAGAGGGAAAGGGGAGACTGTGTGGCCTCTTCAGATTATCACTCTGGTTCAAGGAGGTGTGACTGGAAATAAAGGAGGACAAGGAGAGGAAAAAGGGAACAATACAGGGAAACATAAAATCTCATAGTACATAATCTACACCTGAATAAGATAGAGCTGGTCTTTTAAATTTTATAAATGCTGGGGAATGTAGCTCAGTGGTTAGAGTACTTGCCTCACAAGCACAAGGCCCTGAGTTCGATCCCCAGCATCAAAAAAATAAATAAATAAATTTTATAAATATAGAAACTGAGTCTCTAGGTGAACAGATGTTTATGTTTTGCCAAATTTTCTGATAGAAATATGTTCCCTGAGATGGTGATAGTCTGGATGGTCCTGAAGTGTTCTCCATTTCCAAATTCAATTGACATTCTCTCCTTTTTTCATCTGTTGTCATAAAGTTGAACTCAACTGGACTGTATCATTTATTTATATTTATTTATTGCGGTACTGGGGATTGAATCAGGGCCTTCACCCTGAGCTACATCCTCGGCCTCCCCACTTTGTGATTTTGAGACGTGGGTCTCACAAATTCCCGAAGTTGCCCAGGAAGTTGCCCAAACTTGTGGTCCTCCTGCCTGCACTTCTCAGAGTGCTAGAATTACAGGCACGCCCTTGCCACACCCAGCTTTTACTTCATTAACAAAATTGTGGCGAGTTGTATGATGTTTAATTAGATAATAATGCATGTTGAAGTATATCCTAAATAAAATAAAATTTTAAAGTTGGATGTGGTGGTGCATGCCTATAAACTCAAGCAAAAAATAATAATAATGATAATTAATGATTGTTAAATTTAAAAAAGAATTTTTCGAATATTCTTAGAGAATGTCTCATCCCAATTATGGGTAATGGCTTGTCAAGCTCTGTGAAGATTTTTGTTGAGATGCTGATAAGGATTAAAGTGAAGCCCAATAGTAGCAATTTTTTCTAATATTAAGCGAAACTTGACCATTTGTTTCGAGAACATAATATGCTTTTCTGCTTATAAAAGATAGACAGAATAAAGGACTAAAGTACCCTTTAGCACTGTTTTGGAGTTTTTTTCATATAGCTCCTGCACATTTCATTTAGATATATTCTGAAGTAATTCTTAAGGGCCATATATATTTTGAGATTACTGCATACTGGATCTTTTAGAATGTAACGCTTACATTACATTTTATATTTTCTTTAAATCAGTTATTAGTGGTAGCACCTTAACCTTATATTTTTCCAACATGTTGAACTGTTCTATACAATTTTTTTCAGAGATGAACCCTCCCTTTTTGAATTTTTTGCAAATACTATTTTTAATTTGTAATACTATTTATTTCTTACTCATATTTTGTTTCATTTGCCAGTTGCACCAGTGGGACTCTGCACAGTACCTATTTTAACAAGGACCCATAATTTCACCATAAAAAAATGGCCTGCATAGAAATGCGTTTTTTTCCAGCTGCTCCTTCCCACCTCATGCTGAGTAATTAAATATAACGTGGTCTAATCTACTAAAAAATAAAATAAATAAGTAAATAAAATAAAATAAAATAAGATTGAGGAGATGAAGCTGAGCTATGTGGTAATCCCGCCTACTGGCCCCAATCTACCTTCTTTCTTTGAGGTAGTCACTAAAATAGGTTTCATATAAATTTTGTAGTCTATTTTTTATATATTATATGTTTATAAAATCTAAATTTGTGAATTTTTAAATCTACGTTTCCTATATCATATTACATAGGAGAATAATAAGAATTGTTAATGTATTTCTTTTCCTATTGTGTTCTTTTTTACTTTCATCCTTTAGTAATGTGGTTTTTAAATTTGTTTTCTAAGAAATCATTTATACATTTTAATAATATTTTCCCAACTGGCAGTTGCTATGCAGAGGTGTTTAGCTATTGGAAGGTCAATAGGGTCATAGGCAGTAAGTTATTATCAGAAATGTGATGAGTTATTACACAACCTAAGCTCAATATAGTCTGTAACCTTAAGTAAAAAGACTTCATTTTTCAGTTAAAAAAATACTCAAAAATAATAAATTAATAAAAGAAAACATGTACAAATAATATGACATGCATTATTCCAATGTTCATTATTATTATTCTGTTTAGTTTTGTTTGCAGTACTGGGGATTCGAACCCAACACCTGTGCACTGAGCTGTACTCCTAATCTTTATTTTTGTTTGTTTGTTTGTTTGTTTGTTTGTTTTTTTGTGGTGCCGGGGATCAAACTCAGGCCCTTGTGCTTGCAAGGCAAGCACTCTAATCACTGAGCTAAATCCCCTAATCACTGAGCTAAATCCCCCTAATCTTTATTTTGAGACAGGGTCTCACTAAGTGGCTAAATTGCCCAGGATGGGCTTGAATTTGTGATCCTTTTCCCTCAGACTCCCAGAGTGCTGGGATAATAGGAATGTGCCGCTATACCCAACCTAATACTATTTTTCTAATGTTATTCTAGCTCTACATTAATACACGAAACAATTTATAAAGCCTGTTATAACCAGATACACAAGATTAAATATTGTATAGTTTCTCTTATAAGAAACCCAAAATATAAATAAAGAGCAAAATGAAAGGTTAATAATAGGAAATAGAAAGATAGGTCTTTTTTTGTTTGTTTTGTTTGTTTTTAAGTGATGGGGATTGAACTCAGATACTTGAACTTTCCAGGCAAGCGCTCTGCCACTTGAGCTAAATCCTCAACCCCCCTGTTTTTGTTTTTTGAGACAGGGTCTCCCTATGTAGTTCAGGCTGGGCTTGAACTCACAGCAATCCTCCTGCCTCAGCCTCCAGAGTGCTGGGATTGCAGGCATATGCCACCATGCCCAGCTGGGAGAAAGATCTTTTGAAATGGAAAGAGGACCAAGAGATGGAGGGAGGGGGAATTAAAGGGGGTGGAAGGGGATGAAAAAAATTAAGATGTGTTATGTACATGTGCCAACTCTTTATGAGTAATCATTATATACCACACACATGTACTAATAAAAATAAAAATTGGAAAAAAGTGAAGATAGTCTTGGCATTCACTTTCCATGCTTGATATAACTCAGGTGAGATGTTTCAGTAGCTTGTTCTTCATTGTGTGCCTATAAATGTAGAGTTTAAAGGCAAGTTTTCTACTATTAAGTACATATGATTCAGATTACTGATTAAAACTTTTCTAGAGTGCAACTTGCATATCATAGACTCTGAGCTTGTGGAGTAGAAAGTGGGTTTGTGTGTACAGAAGACAGCACACATATGTATAATTAACTTCCAGGACAAAATTTGTCCTGCATGGAGTGACTTGGGATTTAATTGGGAGTTGTCCGTACATGAACAATATATGGACAATATGTTTGATAAGTATATCAATATAGTTAATCTTACTTATCATGTTGCTCTGAAAAATAACTTGGCTCCTCATTTAGAATTAACCTGTAACTCAAAGTCTATCCTACCTCCGGCCTTTTCATTTTCCAAGCTGACTGAAAGTATTTTGGAGCATATGATTTTTTTATTTCAGGAGTTCCTCCAATGACCAGAACGCCTCCTGTCACTCTTCAGCCGCACACTTTACTCAGCCCGGGTGATCCCGGGATGTGCTCAGTACCGCAGGCCCAGCCCGATCCCGGTGAGTATGGTTTTCCGTTCCCTGTGCCCGCTTTCTGATCTGCCCTTCTTCTCCTGGGAGCCCCTTGTCTTTCCCCTCCAAAGAGTGGAGGTTGTAAGGTTCCATGAAAGCAAAGTGTCTAGAAGAGACTAAATACCTTGCCTGTGTATCATGTTTGACCAAGATAGGCTTTCCTGGAATAGAATCAGGGCTTCAGTGGGAAGGACAAGGCCAGTGTCCTCTCTGTTCTTGGCTACTCAATGTCTCACTCTTCTCTTGCTCTAGCATAGTTACTTCTCTAGATCTGGGAGTCCAGGTTTGCTCTCTGCCTCCAGCCATGTTTTCCACCACTTCATGATCTTTGCCTTCCAAGGCGATGGTGTAATCAATGTTTGTTTGTTTGTTTTTGTGCTGGGAATCGAACTCAGGGCCTTGTGCTTACAAAGCAAGCACTCTAACCACTGAGCTAAATCCCCAGCCCTCAATATTTATTTTTGGTATTTACAGGTGCTCACAGATAAGTTTACTTTAAGTCTTGGAGACTTTACAATTGGACTTTTCAGCAATCTTGAAACTGTTAGGACTTTGGCAACTCTTACAGGTGGACTACGTGCATTTTGCATAAAGATATTTACAGGAGTCTTTTGGGGCCCAGGGGTAGAACATTATGGTTTATATCTAGATGTCCCCCAAAGCCTCGTGAGATCATAGGCAGGGATTTGGGAAGGTGATTGGATCCTGGGAGTGCTATACTCATTGATGGTTTACTCCACTGGCTAAAAGTGGTGTTAGGAGGTGGGCCTGGATGGAAGAGGTGGACCACCGAGGGCCGTGCCAGGAAGGATGTGTCTCCCTTCTGGTTCTTCCTTTGACTCTCCCTGCTTCCTGTCCACCATGGCACGGAGCAGTTTCTTGTCCCACAGGCCCCTCTGCTATGCTGTTTCTTCTCTGGAGCTGTCTGACTGTGAACTGAAACATGAGGCAAATCCCTCTTTTGAGTTCTGTGGGTCAGGTTTTAGACAAACTGGTTTTTTTGACAGTTTGTTTGGGGGTTCTAGCAGGGGAGCTCAGCTACTCGTATACCCTGAACTGAGGCAACAGTCCTTGTCTATCGAGGGTGGTCGTCCTCTTCGACCCAGCAGACAGCTTCAGGAAGGATGCACACGGAGCAGTGAGGGAGGAAGGGGACATCTGCCTAGCCAGCCAGATCAGCTGAGTCAACCCTGGCGATCAATGAGGTGACAGGTGCCTTCACATCCTCGTTTGGTTTTTTGAACCAGAGTCTCCCTACGTATTCTAGGTTGGCCTTGAACTCGCAGTGATCCTCCTGCCTCAGCCTCTTAAGTACTGGGATTACAGGCATACACCACCACATCCAGCCTGATAATTTAATGGTTATACTGAAACATTCATACTCACCAATTAGCTCTAACTAATCACTGTATATGACGCACTGAACAGACAGTCCATTTACTCTTCTATGACATCTTCCAGTCTGAAAAGTCAACCACATTAGAGCATCTCTCCACTTCTAGCCACACAGTTTGGTGAACACAATTCCTACTCAGAGCAGTTCCATGACAGGATGGGTGTGTTCTTCTCCTTTTAAAGAATCGCTAATGATTACATTTTATTATATAGAAAATTTCAAATACAAAGAAAAACAAGTTAGGTATGGTGGCACATACTTGTAATCTCAGCTACTCAGAAGGCTGAGACAGGAGGATGGAAAGTTCTAGGCCAGCCTTAGCAATTTAGGGAGACCTGTCTCAAAATAAAAAATTAAAAAGGTTTGGGGACGTAGTTCAGTGGTAGAGCACTTGCCTAGCGTGTGTAAGGCCCTGGACCCAGCACCACACATACACACGCAACCAATGCCAGAGACTATAGCGTGATGTATTCCCACACTGAATCTTAGCAAATATATTTTTCATTTAGTATAGTGGTTTTGAAGTTCATTGTGATATAAAATGTATTAGTAAATCATTCTTTTTTATTGCTGAACAGCAGCCATTCTGTGGACATTCCACATTTTGTGTAGTCATGGAACAACAAGGACATGTCATCCGCTTACTGGCTCTCACGATCATGACTGCTATGAATAGTTGTGCACAGTCTTTTCGTGGATCCATGTTCTCATGTCTCTTGGGTAGAGTCCAAGGAGTGAAATTGCTGAGTCATATAGTATGCTTACGTTAATTTTCAAAGAAACTTACCAGTTTGCTTTCCAAACATTTAAATTTATTTTTTCACTACTTATATTCATACCAGCAATATATGCGGGTTCCAATTTCTCCACAAGCCCACTCATAGTATACTTTGATGAAACGTTTGTCAAATCTTTTGATCATTTCTAATTGGGCTGCTTATCTTCTTCCATTTGAGTTGTAGGAGTTTGTCAAATATTACAGACACAAGTCCTTCACAGATAGCACCCTGTTTACTGTCTCTGAAGGATGTGCTATAAGATATCCTGTAGAGCAGAGTGTCGATTTTTTTCAACTTTGGTATGCCTATAAGCTTATTTTGCTTTCTTTTTGGAAACTTATTTTGGCCATATATAAGACTAAATTGATACTTTGTCATGTTTTTGCTTGACTTTTTTTCCCCCCACTGGGATGATTTTTAAAATTAATTATTTATTTAGCAATACTGGAGATATGAACCCAGGGCCTGTAAAATGAACTGTATTCTCAGCCCATTTTTAAAATATTTTTTTTAGCATGAATCAACTTACCTTTTTAAATTTTATTTTAATGGTACATTTTAGATGTACATAGTGATAACATTCATCATAAGGGATTTGTACCTGTACATGACATATCTTGTTGCTTCTTTTTTTCCCATTCCCCTCCCCTCCCTCCCTCCTTATTTACAAAAGCTTTGTTTCCATTTTTTCATTCTAATTTTTTATTTTGAGACAGAATCTCATTAAGTTGCCCGGGCTGGCCTTGAATTTGCGATCCTCCTGCCTCAGCCTCCCAGAGTGCTGGGATTACAGCCTATTTTCCCTTTAAGTAACTACCAGTTTCTGTTATGACTTTTCCATGTGAATTGGGTTTTCCCGTACTTTCATAAGTAAAGGGCAGGCCAGGAAGATTCTGAGCATCAGGGTTTCTTTTTTTGTTTCATTTTTGTTTTTTTGGTACCGGGGATCAAACTCAGGGCCTTGTGCTTGCAAGGCAAGCACTCTAACCACTGAGCTAAATCCCCGGCCCTTATCAGAGTTTCTTTTCCGTTGCTTTTGAAGTTACCAGAGATCCGTCTCATACAAGCCCTCCTTCTGTCTGAACCTTCCCCCTTTTTCTGTGTTATTTACTTGTATTCATCAATCCCTTCCAGCAGAATATGAATGTTTAGTTCTATTTGCAAGGTTTGGTTGGGAAGGGAGCTTTGGTTTATTACTTTCTTGAGTTCATGGGACTTTACTCCATCCATTTCAGACCTATCCAGATTCTTTGAGCTCATTCACAAACTGGGGTTTGAGAAGCACAGTCGGGTTCACGCGCTCCTCCCAGAGAGCCCTGGCAAGCTGGCCAGCAGTCCTCCTTGTGTGTGTGGGGCTCACACACCGGCAGTGCCCTGATCTCTCCCTCGCATCTTTGTGCATGGACGAGTGGGAAGTTACAACCCACGAACAGCTCCAAGACTCACTTGAGAAAGACAAAGAATAAGTCATCAGAAAAGGCAGGTTGTTACACCAAGATTCAAGCGCGAAGCTTAGGTGTAAAGCACAGTCCTATTTAAAGAGATTCTTGAAAGAAACACAGAAGCAAGGTAGTAATGATTTAAAAATATACAAAAATCTAAAACATGCACAAAAGGTCAATACTTTCCTTCTCCTTATCAACTATAGGTTTTGTTTTGTTTTGTTTTGTTTGTTTTGAAACAGGGTCTCATTAAGCAGCTTTTTCCAGCACCAATCTTGGCCTTTGAACCCTCCTGACTTTCTTCATTCTACTCTTGTGTTTCTTTTTTGGGGTGGGAGGGTGCCGGTGATCGAACTCAGGACCTTGCACTTGCTAAGCAAGCACTCTAAACACTGAGCTAAATCCCCAGCCTGCTCTTGTGTTTCTTGCCCTGGTTTCTTGAGGTCTTTTTTTTTTTTTTCCTCATATAGGCCATGTCTTCCAAGTGTATGTTTGGGTTTATTTTTCTTTGCATAATCCAAGGAATTCTAAATCATGCCAAAGCCTGCTGTCTTGCCACCACCAGGACGGGTTTTGAATCCAAATACAAGAATGACACCTGTTATGGTCTTGTAGATTATGGCAAGTTTTTGCTGTTTTTTGTCTTAAATATTTTTGCTTTCTGAGGTGGAGGACATCAATGACCATTTGTTTCCTTTGAAGTAGTAGGGGGTTGGTCCTGAACCTCCTAGTCTGGGCAGTCACTACGTCATTCATGGTGGGCAGATCCTCTGGCAGCCAGGAAAGAAAATAACTTGTGGAATTTACTTTTATATTTAGTGTTTAGATATATAGAAGTAGGTCCTAAATCTAAAGTTTTAATGTTTACTTTTGCTATATAATTAAATTAGACAATATGTATGTAGCATTGAATTTAACATTAATAAACCATAAGTTCTTTTTTGTTAAATCATCCATCAAGATAGTTACATTCTTCTGTTCATATTTTCTTTTTCTGGTGCTGGGGATCTCTTCTATTCATATTAAGAGTTGAAATTCAATGATAACTTTGCACTATGTCTTTCTAGCATTTTTCAATCTAGACGCTAATTTTTTTTAAACCAGAAATAATTGACATAAAAAAATACTGGATGTCTTTGGATTTTATAACATTTATAGTTGAAAAATTAGATTCACATACTCAAGCTGTTCTAAACTTTCTAGAAAGTTTTCTAACAACTGGATTAACATTTTAAACATTTAAATTAACTAAAGTTTACTAAAATTAGAAGTTCAGAGGAATAGGTGGAAAACATTTTTTCCCACTCTGTGGGTTTTCTCTTCGTTCTGTTTGTAGTTTCTTTTGCTGTGCAAAAGCTTTTTAGTAAGATCAGGTCCCAGTTGTTGATTCTTTGTGATATTTCCTGGGCAATTGCGGATTTGTTCATAAAGTCCTTGCCTACACCTATGTCTTCAAGAGTTCTACCTATTATATCTTCCAACAGATTTAGTGTTTCTGTTTTAATATTTAGAGCTTTGACCCACTTTTTATACAATGGAGTACTACTCTGCCATAAAGAATGATAAGCTTGAGATATTCCTAGGTAAATGGATGCATCTTGAGACCATACTCTTAAGTGAAATAAATCGGACACACATGTTTAAATACTGCATGGTTTCTCTTGTGTGAGAAACTGAAAGTGTAAATAAAGACTAAAATGTATTATATTGGGAAAGGGAAGAAAATGTCCAAATGGGAAAGGGAACAAGGGAGGGGGAAAGGAACAGAGGGACAAGAGAAATAAGAAATGGAAGGAAAAAATGGAAACAAAGCTTTTGTAAGGGAGGGAGGAGGGGGTGAGGGGAGGGAAATGGGAAAAAAAGAAGCAACAAGATATGTCATGTACAGGTACAAATCCCCTATAATGAATGTTATTATCACTATGTACATCTAAAATGTACCATTAAAATAAAATTAAAAAAAAAAAAGAAATTCAGTGCCTGAACGGAATTGGCCACATTTCACGTACTTAATAGTCATTTGGAGTAGTGGCTACTGACTTGAACAGAACAGCTCTAGGGGGTAATTGGGAGGCTGAAGAACAGAAATCATTTTAATTTTGTACTACTTGCATATACTGCTATCAATTTTGGGGTTTTTTTTTTGTTTTTTGGGGGGGTTCTAGGGATTGAACTCAGGGCCTTGTGCTTGCAAAGCAAGCACTCCAACCACTGAGCTAAATCCCCAGCCGCAACTGCTATCTAAATAAATGAGTAAGTCAATTTCTTGTTTTAAAGCAATATACAGTGAATAGGTTGTGAAAATCATAAATACAACCCTTTAAGATGAATATGTGGGCAGTGGTGTAAGGGAAAGCACTTATCTTACTGTTACAAATGAAATCCTCATGGTTTAGAACAAAATTCCCAAAGATAGCATTCCAAAAACACATTCCAAAGGTACTGTACTGCTAACAACTTCTTTTTTTTTTTTTTGGTGCCAGAGATTGAACTCAGGGCCTTGTGCTTGGAAGGCAAACACTCTTAACGACTGAGCTAAATCCCCAGCCCTAGAAAAAATTATTTTCTTCCCCACTGCCATTTACAAAAAAATTCTATATTTTTTCAGTCTTCACATATTTAGTTATGTTTCATTTCTTACAATCATTTTGCCAAGGGAGTGAATACGGTCTCAGAAATCCTCCAAGATGTAAAGCCCCTTGCCAGAAAGGTGGGCCGGGTCCTGGACTGAGCCAGCAGGGACGCAGACCATCATCCCAGAGGCCTCAGCCATTTAGAGTCAAGCCCTGGGGTCTTGCGTGGCTGCAGAGGAGGCAGGGGAGACTCATGGCTGTGGTTTGGGGTGAGATTGTTGTTTTGTAGTTTTCTTTTGCTTTATTGAGATGGGGACAGGGCAGCAGGAATGTAACCACCCTCATGTCTCCCCTACAGCTACTTGCAAGAAGCATCAAGAACGCACCTCATTCACCCACCAGCAACAAAAAGAGTTGGAGGCCGTGTTCAGCCAGAATATGTTCCCAGATAAGACCTTCCAGCAAGAGCTGGCTGTGAGACTCAACCTACAGGAGAAGACAGTGAAGGTCTGACCCTGAGGCGCAGGGTACCCCAACCACACCACATGAGATCATTCAGACTGGAAACTCCCTTCCTAACACACTAAAAACAATTTCTGCATCAAGTACCTACTGAACTGGCACTGGATGGGGCATATCACATATGTAGGTCTCACTGTTAGGCAGTTTAAAGGAGAAAAATTGAGGCTCAGAAGCAAAGTGAGCGGGTTACAGAAATAACAAGTAGTGTCACTAAGATTAAAATTGCAGGAGTATTTTTAGGGGGAGGGCCTGGGGATTGAACCCAGAGAGTGCTGAACTACATCCCCAGAGCATTTTTTATGTTATTTTGAGACAGGATCTAGCTAAATTGCCCAGGATCTAGCTAATTGCCTGGAAGGTGAGATCCTCCTGCTTCAGCCTCCTGAATAGCTGGGACTATAGTTGTATGCCATTCAATTCAGTTAGCAGTCTTATTCTTAACCCTTTTCAGCAGACATTACAGTTTGTTCATTCATAGCACTATCAACAGGGAAGTAACTTCCTCCCTCTGACCTCTGAGTTTGCCAGGTTCATAACAGTTTTGGTGGAGTGACTTTCATAATTCAGCCTTCCCGAAATAATTCTCAAGAATCTTTTAGTTCAACCTGGGCATAATAGCACATACCTATAATCCCAGGACTCTGGAAGGTTGAGACAGGAGGATCACAAATTCAAGCCCAAACTGGGCAATTTAGTGAAACCTGTCTCGAAAAGGTTCAAGGGGACCAGGGGATGTAGTTTAGTGTGAATACCCTGAGCTCAATCCCCAGTATTGAAAAAAAAAAAAAATCCCCGCTTTAAAATCTGCATCTCTCTCTAGATCCCTTCGCCCTTCACTGGAGTTCCTAGATCTTTCCCTGAACCCCCAGCACAACCTATGAGACCCAGGCCCTTTTTTGTTGTTGTTGTTTTGTTTTTTGTTTCAAGACAGGGTCTTGCTATGTAGTTAAGGCTGGCCTTGAACTCGCAGCGATCCTCCTCCCTCAGCTTCTGGAGTGCTGAGCTTACAGGCGTGTCCCACCGTGCCTAGTTACATGAGACACAGGCCTTTACATTCTGCCTGATCCTTATTGTCTCTCCTGTTGACTCTGCTGGTGTTTTGGTGACTTGTAGAGGGCATGAGGGTCATAATCTGATTATTTTCTCCCCAAGGAAACCTCAAGTGCCTTCTGTGTTAACAGACCACGGTGTCCCTCTCCGCCCACTCCAGGCTTGGTTCAGGAACAAGCGGTTCAGATGGAAGCAGCAGCAACAACAACAGCAGCAACAACAGCAGCAGCAACAACAACAGCAACAGCAGCAGCAGCAAGAGGAGTCACCAAAGCAAGCAAAGCAGATCTCTCCAGCCAAGAAGAATATGCCGTCCTCACGAAGAACAGCCACTGCCCCTGACTCTCTTTGTTCTCTGGTTTCAGATTTCAATGACTCCGTTTTACATCAACCCACGGGCCCTTCAGCCTGGTCAGAGGACTGTAGCTTCACAGAGCATGGCACAGATGATTTCCAAATGCAGTGTCCTCACGTGGAGAGCCTGGTGGCCACTGTTCCCGTTTTATGTTCTGATGCCTATGACATAACCCAGATCCTAGAACTGTACAGTTTTCCTGATGAGTGCAAGGCCTCTAACTGTTCCTTCAACTGTCTGAATCAGTATCTTTCACCTTCAAAGTCCCAGCTAGAAGGACAGGGTGTCTCTCTCAGGGCCTTTGATGGCCTGGCTGTAGGTCTATCTCCTGGACGAGCCTACATACCCGGGATGATGAGCCAAGCTGCTGGCTACCTTCTCAGAGAGAGTCTGGTACTCCAGGACCCCTCCGGTATGTAGACTTTGCAGTTCTGACTAAAGTATTTTTTAAATTAATTCTGTTGGTACATTTTAGAAGTACATAATGATCACATTCATCATAGGGAATTTGTACCTGTACATAATATATCTTGATTCTTCTTTTCTCCCCAATCCCCTCCCCTCCCTTCAACCCCTCTTCCTCCCTTACAAAGGCTTTGTTTCCATTTTTTTCCTTCCTTTTCTTTCTCTCCCCCCTCCTCTCTTGTTTCCCTTCCCATCTGAACATTTTCTTCCTATTTCCCAAAATCTGTTATACATTCTGTCTGGTCTTTATTTACCTCCTCAGTTTCTCACAGCAGAGAAACAATGCAATATTTAAACTTGTGTGTCTGATTTATTTCACTTCAGAGTACGGACTCTAACCAAAGTATTAACAAATGCCAAATCATTTAGAAGAGATCTCCTTTTTTTTTTTTTTTTTGGTGCTGGGGATCGAACTCAGGACCTTGTGCTTGCAAGGCAAGCACTGTAACCACTGAGCTAAATCCCCAGCCCAGAAAAGAGATCTTCTTGCCTCTTCTAGATGATTGTCTTCTTTCCTTTGTCTGATTTTTCACTCAAATATCTGGGTCATTGTTAATTTGATTCAATACAAATATAAAATAAAACTAGAATTTTTTCCAAGTTCAATTCAGTATTGTACAATCAGCCCCATTGCTCTTCATGGGGAAAGTCCTCCCACTCTTGAGGTGGTCATTGAGACTCTAAAATTCTCTTGCCTCAAATTTTCTTAAATTTTTTCAGAGATTGACAGTGACTTTAGGAGTAATCTTTTTGGTCCTGGAGGTTGAACCCAGGCAAATTATACCACCAAACTACATCTATCCCCAGCTCTTTATATTTTTATATTCTAATTACTCAGATCTTGTAATCTCCTATTATGATTTACATCTAAAATTTCTCTGAAAAGTCTGTTTTCCAAATTTTCTTTTGCTATTATTTTCTAATTTCATCCCATCATTATTTGGAGAACATACTTTGTAATATACCAGTCTTTTAAAACGTCTTTATGACCTTAAGTACCTTTTAGTTTATTTTGTGGAACTGGGGACTAAATTTAAACCTTCAAACTGAACTATATTCCCAGCCCTTTTTTACTTTGAGACAGGGTTTCACTAATTGCTAGGTTGCCTGGGCTGGTCTCGAATTTGCAATCCTCCTACCTCAGCCTGCCAGAGTGCTGGGAGTACAAGTATGTGCTGCTATACCTAAATCAAATGCTTTTATTAAAAATGTTTTCTAAAAGGGACCGCAGGACACATGTGGCAGAGACCCCAGCAGAGCACAGAGGTGGGCGAGGCCGAGGGGCATGCACAGCAGAGACCGGAGAGTCTGCGGGGATCAGCGGGAGTGCCAGGCACATCCGGGAGACCGGCGGGACCCGGGAGCGGAACACCCGCCAGCGGAAGACCCGCCAATCCACGAAGAGAGCGCAGTGCAGCTCGGGCGGCTGCTGACTAAGGGGCAGCGTAAGAAACTTCCACACTCAGAGAAATGGGGAATTAGAAAGCAGCAATCTTATGGACTGGGAGAAAAGAACTCAAACTGGAGCCACAGCACCCCAGCAACCCCGAGCCCACTGTGGGTGAGTGAAGGCAGAGCGGGTTGTAGGATAGAGACCGCGGATGGGAAGAGGGCGGGGAGCGCCATTTTGTTTGGGAAATGGCCCCAGGCTGGAAACTCAGTGGGGACCCATGAACAGTCGCTTCACTACTGAATCCCCAGAGCGAAAGGAGGGAAGGGCAGGCCAGTCATAGTAGCAGGCAGCAATAAATCACAGGGCTGCAGAGAACGCAGACTCTTTACTCTGACAATCAATAGCCAGTTTGAGCCCCGCAGGTAAAGGGCGGGAAGCTCACGTGAAGTGCGGTGTTGGGCTCAGACTGTCTCGGGCTTCTAGTGCGAAGACACACCCAGCCTGGAGTCTGCTCCTTAAAAAGAGCCACAAACGCGAAACAGAGTGGGTTTTGTTTTTAATGTTTACTTTTTGCTTGATTTTGCCTTATTTTGTTTTTCTTCTCTTTTCTTTCTTTCCTTTTTCTTAACATTAGTTTTTGTTTATATCTTTGTCTTCTTTATTCTTTTCCTACTGCTACTGTTCATTTGACAGTATTATCTTCTTAGTTTCTATCCATATAATACTTTCTACATTTTCTTAAACTATTTAAATATCTTATCTTGTTCATTAGTTTTTACTTATTGCTGTATTCTTCCTTCTATATAATATGCTCCACACTTTTATTGCATTACATAACACTATTGCTATTATTCTCAGTTATGAAAGTGCCTGTCTACCTATGCTGAACCCATACGTATATCCTTTCTTTCCATCCAACATAGTTTATAGAGGGTAAGAGATCTCTCCCACACACATTCATACCCAGCCTACTTTTACCCACAACCACTCATCTGACCTCTTCGGCCTCAGTTTCTTGGTTGTTATTTTGTTTTTATTTCTGTTTTTGTTTTCCTTTACCACTCACAATTTAATCTTTCTTCATCCTTCAGCACTGCTACTTACTCTATGAAACGATTTCCTCTCACTTAAATCAAGCATAGAACTTCCCCCACCTCCATTTCTCAATACCAATTTTGTATATTGTCTTCCCTGATACCCCTTCCCAAATATGCATCATCAATCCTTCATATTAATAGAATTCTTTGTACCTCTGCTATTTCTCTACTCCCACACTACAGACACTTTATAGTTCTTTCTTTAAACCTTACCACTTTGGCTTTGCCTAGACTTCTACCTCCCTGGGCATTGGAAGGTATATTTGTTAAAACCACTGTTAAATATATGGGTAATGAAATGATTTGGGAAACATGTACACAATGACATATTGAAATATCTAATTGATGTTCCCAGTAGACATTTGTTATGGTTTGTTTCTAGATGTCCACCGAAAGCCTCATGTAGTCATAGGAGCCTGAATGTGTGATGCTGGGATTAAGGGCATGTGATTACTAAATCAATCCACTGATTGGTTTGGCACCACCCTAATCCTAGCAGCCTAGATGAGATATAAGGGACAGAAACAGGCTTGTCTACCCTCTTCTTGCTTACCTTGCTACCATCTGCCTGTGGGCCATGCCACGTTGCCTTGGATCAAGCTGATTGTTGAATGAAACCTCTATGAACTGTAAGCTAAATAAACCTTTCCCCCTTCAATTTTGGGTGTTGGGTATTTTTTGTCTCAGCAATGAGAAAAATAACTAAGACAACATTTTACTGGTTTAAGTTTGTGCATTTTTTTTAGTTATTTAGTGTCTTCTTTTACTGTTTCAAAAGCTCATTAGGCTGTTTTACCATTGTAGAATCCTGCTACCATTGATTCAGACAGTAATTGGCTAGGTTCTGCCACTCATCTAGAGAATAGACAAAGGGGAAGAAGAACAATGGCAAAGGGCTATTATGTAGAAACGGTGTAAGACTCAAACTGGAGAAATTATTTCAAAGTGAAGTACCCTAGTAGCAAAACCTAGAGACAAGGACAAAATCACTTAATCAACTGAAGCAGCAATATAAGAACTGGAAAGAGAATGGAAACAAAGCTTTTGTAAATAGGGAGGAGGTGAGGGGAGGAGAATGGGGAAAAAAGCAGCAACAACATATGTCATGTACAGGTATAAATCCCCTATGATGAATGTTATCACTATGTGCATCTAAAATATACCATTAAAATAGAATTAGATTAAAAAAAAAGAACTGGAAAGAGTTGGAAAATACGGAAAAGCAACAAACTACTAAAAAGTTTCATATAACTGCAAACTCTCACCTCCCTAGCCCCTATCCAGTAGTACCCTCATCAAAAGAGAGAAGAAAAATCTGAAAAAAAAAGTTATAGAAATATAAACAAACACAGCTTCGAACAAGAAAATGGAGAAACAAAGGAATAGAAGATCTCCAAATCCCCTCAACTCTCCTAAGGCAGAGCAAGATGATAGAAAGGGAGAAGAAAACAAATATCGGATAGCAGAAATCTATGAAAAGTTCGTAGAAGAAATGAAAAAAATAGAAGAATTTAAAGAGGAAATGAACCAAAACTTTACAGCAATGACACTCAGTATACCCACAGTAAATTTCAGGGAAATAGGCAAAAAAATGGATGAGCTAACCAAGACAGTTCAAAACTTGAATGACAGATTCAACAAAGCTCAAAAACATGTCAAATAAAAAAGAAGCAACAAGATATATCATGTATCCCTGGTACCAAAAAAAAAAAAAAAAAAGATATATCATGTACAGGTACAAATCCCCTATGATGAATGTTATCACTATGTACATCTAAAGTGTACCATTAAAATAAAATTTTTTAAAAAAATGTCAAATAGAGATTCCAGAAATAAAGAACACCTTAGAATTCATACATCCAAGAAATTATCATTGTGAAGAAAGGGTTTCTTTTTTTTTTTTAAATTCTACCAGATTTTATTTCTTTTTGTAAACAGGCCCTGGAAATACCCTTATAAATAGGAAAAATGTGCTTATTATTACAAGTTGACATGTTGGAAAAAGTATTTTTTTAAGCCAAGGCCAGCTATAAAATGCATATCCTCCCCTAACACATAGTTTGGCACTCCTAGGAAGGAATCTCTAGTATGTAACAAATCATGCCCAATTGTTACACTTTGTAGTAACAAAAAATCAATATTTAGTTGTCATTACTAAAAATTCTACCATCATGGAAGTGTTTTGATTCTCTGCCCAGGTACTACTGTGTAACAAAATTTATTTATTTATTTGTTTATTATTTTAATGGTACATTTTAGATGTACATAGTGATAACATTCATCATAGGTGATTTGTAACTGTACATGATATATCTTGCTGGTTCTTTTTTTCTCCATTCCCCTCCCCTCCCTTCAATCCTTCATCACTCCTTATTTACAAAAGTTTTGTTTCCATTTTTTCCTTCTATTATTTTTTCTCTTGTCCCTCCATTCCTTTCCTTCTCCTCCTCCTCCCTTGTTCCCTTTCCCATTTGAACAATTTCTTCCCTTTCCCAATATAATACATTTTAGTCCTTATTTACACTTTGTTTCTTACACCACAGAAACCATGTGGTATTTAAACATTTGTGTCTGATTTATTTCACTTAAGAATATGGTCTCAAGATGTATCAATTTACCTAGAAATATCTCAAGCTTATCATTCTTTATGGCAGAGTAGTACTCCATTGTATAAAAAAACATTTTCTTTATCCATTCATTGGTTGATGGACATTTAGACTGTTTCCAAGATTTAGCTATTACAAACTGTGCTGCTACAAACATGAGTGTGCATTTATTGCTGCGGTACGATGCTTTTAATTCTTTTGGGAAGATACCAAGAAGGAGAATAGCTGGGTCAAATGGAACCTCTATTCCTAGTTCCCTGAGGAATCTCCACGCCAATTTCCCTAGTGGTTGTACCAGTCTACATTCCCACCAACAGTGGAGAAGAGTTCTTTTTTCCCTACAGCCCCATCCAGCATTTGTTACTGGCTGATTTATTGATGATAGCTATTCTTTCTGGCGTGAGATGGAATCTCAGCATTGTTCTAATTTGCATCTCTTGTATGACCAGTGGTGGTGTTCATTTTTTCATATGTTTATTTGCTGTTTTTACTTCTTCATTTGAGAAGTATCTCTTCCTTTCAGCTGCTCATTTTTGGATTGGGTTTTTAAGTTTTGGAGGTCTGATTTTTTGAGTTCTTTATATATTTGACATGTTAGTCCTTTGTCAAGGAACAGCTGGCAAAATTTTTTCCCACTCTGAGGGTGGTCTCTTAGCTCTGTTGGTGGTTTCTTTTGCTGTGCAAAAGCTTTTTAATAAATTAGATCCCAGTTGTTTATTCTTTGTGATATTTCCTGGGCAATTGGGGTTTTGTTCATAAAGTCTCTGCCTACACCTATGTCTTTAAGTGTTCTACCTATTCTATCTTGCAGCAGACTTAGTGTTTCTGTTTTAATATTTAGATCCTTGATCCACTTTGATTTTAGCTTAGTGCATGGGGAAAGATACAGGTCTAGTTTTAATCTTTGGCATGTGGCGAGCCAGTTTTCCGAGCACCATTTGTTAAAGAGGTTATCTTTCTTCCTTTGACAAAGGGGGTATTTGGCCCCTTTGTCAAAGATAAGGTGACTGAGAGTGTTTGGACTTGTTTCTGCATCTTCTAATCTGTTGCATTGATCCTTGTGTTTGTTTATTTGCCAGTACCATGCTGTTTTTATTACAGTAGCTTTGTAATATAATTTCAGGTCAGGGATTGTGATGGCCTCTGCTTTGCTTTTGTTGCCCCGAATTGCTTTTGCTATTCTAGGTTTGTTTTGGTTCCAAACGAATTTTAGGATTATTTTCTCTATTTCTGTGAGGTATCCTACTGGTATTTTAATGGAAATTGCATTAAATTTGTATAATAATTTTGGGAGTATGGGCATTTTCACAATATTGGGTCATCCTACCAAAGAACAAAGGATATCTTTCCATTTTCTGATATCTTCTTCAATCTCCTTTTTCAAAGTACTGTAGTTTTCAATGTATAGATCTTTTACTTCCTTCATTAGATTGATTCCTAGGTACTTCGGGTTTTGTTGGATGCTATTGTGAAAGGTGTTTCCCTAATTTCTCTCTTAGTGAGTCTTATCTGTGTACAGGAATGCTATTGATTTCATTGATTTCTGAGTGTTGACTTTGTACCCAGCTATACTGTTGAATTTGGTTATTAAATCTAGATGTCAGGTACAAAATAACCATGTTGATTATGATCATTATGTATACAATGTACCAAAACATGTTCTTTGTAAAAATAAAAAACAAAATTGGAGAAAAAAAAATCTAGATGTCTTTTGGTGGGGTTTTTGGGGTCTTCTATGTAGAGTATCATGTCATCTGCAAATAATGATAATTTAACTTCTTCCTTTCCTATTTTTAATCCTTTTATTTCATTCTCTTGTCTAATTGCTCTGGCTAATGTTTCCAGAACTATAGTGAGTAAGAGTGGTTAGAGTGGACATTTTTGAGCTGGAGATTTAGCTCAGTGGTTAGAGTGCTTGCCTAATAAGCACAAGGCCCTGAGTTCGATCCCCAGCACACACACATACACACACACACACACACACACAAACACACAAGTGGATATCCTTGGATCATTCTGGATTTTAGAGTGAAAGCTTTCAGTTTTTGACCACTTAGTATGATGTTAGCTGTTGGTTTGTCATAGATGGCTTTTATCAGATCGAGCTAAAGACCATCTATTCCAATATCTACAGGGTTTTTATCATGAATGGGTGTTGGACTGTGTCAAATGCTTTTTCCGCATCCACTGAGATGATCATATGGTTTTTGTCCTTGTCTCTGTTACTATGGTATATCACATTTATTGATTTGCATATGTTGAACCATTCCTGCATCCCTGGGATGAATCCTTCTTGGTCATAGTGTATAATCTTCTTGATGATTTGTGACATTCTCTTTGCCAGTATCTTATTGAGGATTTTTGCACCTATATTCATTAACAAGATTGGCCTGTAGTTCTTTTTACGTTGGCTCCTTCTCTGGCTTTGGTATCAGGGTAATGCTTGCTTCCAGGAATGAATTTAGGAGTATTGCTTCCCTTTCAATTTCATTAAAGAGTTTCAGAAGTATTGGCATTAGATCATCTCTAAATTTCTTGTAGAATTCAACAGTGAGTCCATCAGGACCTGGGCTTTTCTTTGTTGGTAGGTTTTTAATTACTTCTTCAATTTCAGGGGCTGATATTGGGTTACTTAGAGTTTTTATATCTTCTTGATCCAGTTTTGGTAATTCATATGTATCTAGCAATCTGTCTATTTCTTTTGTGTTTTCAAATTAGAATAAAGGTTCTCGAAGTAGGCATTGACGATGTGGGTTTCTGCAGGATTTCTTGTGATTTCACCCTTTTCATTCCTAATTGTATGAATTTGAGTCTTTTCTTTCCTTGTTTTGATAAGATTGGCTAAGGGTTTGGCAATTTTATTTAATTTTTCAAAGAACCAACTCTTTGATTCATTGAGTCCTTGTATTGTTTTCTTAGTTTCATTTGCATTAATTTTAGCTCTAATCTTTATAATATTCTCCCTTGTGTGAGCTTTGGGCTTGACTTGCTCTTCATTTTCTAGAAGCTTGAGGTTCAACATTAAGTTGTTAATTTGAGCTTGCTCTGTTTTTCTGATATGGGAGTTCAATGCTATAAATTTCTTGTAGGACTACTTTCATTGCATCCCATAAATTTCAGTATTGATTGAAATTTATCATTCAATCATAGAAACTGTCTAATTTCCTCTTTAAATTCATCTGTGACCCATTGATTGTTCAGGAGGGTACTATTTAATTTCTATGTGTTTGTGAAGTTTTTGTAGTTCCTTTTGCCATTTATTTCCATTTTTAATGCACTATGTTCTGATAATATGCATGGGATAATTTCAGTTCCTTTCCATTTACCTAAGCATGTTCTATGAGCTAGAATGTGGTCTATTTTGGACAAAGTCCCATGTGCAGCTGAGAAGAATGTGTATTCTGAAGTTGTAGGGTAGAATACTCTGTATACATGTACTAAGTCCATTTGTTTAATAGCTTGGTTTAGTTCTGATAACTCTCCATTGACTTTTTGTCTAGTTAATCTATTTGTGATAGTGGGGTACTGAAGACCCCATTACAATCATATTAGTGCTTATTTGGTTAAAAACAGAATTTTAAAGGCAGTCAGAGAAAAACAAAAAATCACATATAAAGGTAAATCAGTTAGAATCACAGCAGATCTCTCAGCACAAACCCTGAAGGCCAAAAGAGCTTGGAGTAAAGTATTTCAATCCCTAAGAGCAAATATCTTCCAACCCAGATTAATTTACCCAGCAAAACTAGCCTTTAAAATTGGTGGGGAAATTAGGTATTTCAATGAAAAAGACCAGCTCAGAAGATATATGAAAGCTAAACCAGTTATAGAGAAAATACTCAAGAATGTCCTCAATAGAAACATAGGATTGGACACACCTAAAAACATTGAGGAAACTAGTGAGGTCAGGGGATAAACAACAACAAAATATATCAGAAAAAGTAACATAAACCAACACAAAGAAGACAATGTTAGTAAATAACCAACTCATCTCAGTAATGTCTCTGAATCAAATACAGAGTGGCAGACTGGCTCAAAAAACAGAACCCTACAATCTGTTGCATTAAAGAAATGCATCAAAAAAGATATTCATAGACCTAAAATTAAAGGATGGAAAATAACATTTCATGCACCAGGACCCAGAAAACAAGGGGTAGCAATTCTAATATCAGACATGGTAAACTTCAAGCTAAAATGGGGATTAGAAGAGACAAAGAAGGTCACTGCATACTAGTTAAAGGAACAACCCAACAAGAAGAGATAATTTTGACAAACATTTATGCACCAAATACTACAGCATCTACATTTGTAAAACAAAAACTGCTAAAATTGAAAGAGCAAATAAATATTAAAACAATCATTGTACAGTATTTAATACTCACTTTGACAAAGAGACAGATCTACCAAACTAAAAGTCAACAGAGAAACTTCAGAGCTGATCTGCACTCTTGAACTTATGAACCTAACAAATATATATAGGGTATTCCATCCCTCCACAACAGAGTATACATTCTTTTCAGCAGCACATGGTACTTTTTCCAAAATAGATCACAAAATAGATTCACAAAGCTGGCCAAGGTAAATATAAAAGAATTGAAATTATCTCATGCATACTATCTGACCACAGTGCGATGAAAATAGAAATCAATGAAAGAAGAAAAATCAGAAAAGGCAAAAGCTCCTGGAAAATTAATAACACACTCTTTTTTTTTTTTTTTTTTTTGGTGGTGCCAGGGATCGAACTCAGGCCCTTGTGCTTACAAGGCAAGCACTCAAATCTCTGAGCTAAATCCCCAGCCCCAATAACACACTCTTAAACAAACAATGGGTCACAGAAGAAATTAAAGAAGAAATAAAAAAATTTCTAGAGATAATGACAATTACCATGCAACTCAGAGAAACCTTTGGGACATTTTGAAAGCAGTTCTAAGAGGAAAATTTATTGCAGTAAATGGACACATTAGGAAAATGGAACAAGCTCAAATAAACAACCTTATGAAAAGTCTTGAGACACTTGAGAAACTACAACACACCAGCCCCAAACTGAAACCAAGGAGAAAAATCGTAAATGTGGGAGCAGAAATTAATGAAATTGAAACTAAAAAAAAGAATGTAAAACAAATATTTGAAGTGAAGAGCTGGTGCTTTGAAAGAATAAATAAAATAGACAAGCCATTACAAGACTTACTAAGAGAAAGGAGAGAAGACCCATATAAATGCAATTAGAAGTGACAAAGGTGAAATCACAACAGACATCATCAAAACCCAGAAGATAGTTATTAACTACTTTGAAAAATTATATTCCTACAAACTAGTAAATACAGAATAAATGGACAGATTTCTAGACACAAATAAACTACCAAAACTGACTTGAAAAGACGTAAATACACTCAACCCAATCACAAGCAAAGAAATTAACTCGGTAATAAAGAACCTACCAACTAAAAGAAGTCCAAGACCTGATGGATTCACAGCCAAATTCTACAAAACCTTTAGAGAGATTATGTCACCAGTACTCCTCAAGTTGTTCAAAGAAATTGAAAGGGATGGAGTGCCTCCAAACTCATTCATAGAACCCAGTATCACCCTGATCCCCAAACCAAAGACCAAACTAAAAAAGAGAACTACAGGAGTACAATCGGTACCTCACTCCTTTCTGCTCATGGACCCTGCCAAGGAAGCATAACTAGTTTCTCTTCCAACTGCTGTCACATCTAAGTCAGAGTCTCCAGAGGAGCCTGAACAGCTGTGGAAACCCTTCATCGGAGGGCTGAGCTTTGAAACAACTGATGAGCATCTGAGAAGCCATTTTGAGCGATGGGGAACACCCATGGTCTGTGTGGTAATGAGAGATCCAAACTCCAAGTGCTCCAGGGGCTTGGGGTTTTTCACTTATGCCACTGCGGAGGAGGTGGATGCAGCCATGAATGCGAGGCCACATGAGGTGGATGGAAGAGTTGTGGAAACAAAGAGAGCTGTCTCAAGAGAAGATTCTCAAAGACCAGGTGCTCATCTAACAGTGAAGAAGATCTTTGTTGGTACAATTAAAGAAGACACTGAAGAACATCCCCTACAAGATTATTTTGAACAATATGGAAAAATTGAAGTGATTGAGATCATGACTGACTGAGGTGATGGAAAGGAGAGGGGCTTTGCTTTTGTAACCTTTGCTGACCATGATTCTGTGGATAAAATTGTCATTCACAAATACTGTAGTATGAACAGCCACAACTGTGAAGTGAAGAAAATTCTGTCAAAGCGGGAAATGGCTAGTGCTTCATCTAGCCAAAGAGGTCAAAGTGGTTCTGGTTCTGGAAATTTTCGTAGTGGTCATGGAGATGGTTTTGGTGGCAATGACAATTTTGGTCATGGAAGATACTTCAGTGGTCCAGGTGGTTTTGGTGGCAGCCATGGTGGCAGTGGGGACAGCTACAATGGTTTTGGTAATGATGGTGGTTATGGAGGAGGCGGCCCTGGTTACTCTGAAGGAAGCAGAGGCTATGGAAGTGGTGGACAGGGTTATGGAAGCCAGGGTAGTGGCTATACTGGGATTGGCAGCTGTGACAGCTACAACGGATGAGGCGGAGGCAGCTTTGGTGGTGGCAGTTGAAGCGATTTTGGAGGAGGTGGAAGCTACAATAATTTTGGCAATTACAACAACCAATCTTCAGATTTTGGGCCCAGGAAGGGAGGAAACTTTGGAAGGAAAAGCTCTGGGCCCTATGGTGGGGGCTGATACTTTGCCAAACCATGATATCAAGGTGGCTATGGCAGTTCCAGCAGCAGAAGCAGTAGCTAGGGCAGTGGCAGAATGTTTTAAAAACTGCAAGGAAACAAAGCTTAGTAGGAAAGCCAGAGAAGTGACAAGGAAGCTATAGGTTATAACAGCTTTGTGAACTCAGCCAAGCACAGTGGTGGCAGGGCCTAGCTGCTTACAAAGAAGACATGTTTTAGACGATACTCATGTGTACAGGCCAAAAAAAACCCTCAAGGATTATATTTGTGACTAATTGTATAACAGGTTACTTTAGTTTCTGTTCTGTGAAAAGCGTAAAGCATTCCAACAAAGGGTTTTAATGTAGACTTTTTTTTTTGCACCCATGCTCTTGATTGCTAAATAGTCTGATCATGATGCTGAATAAATATGTCTTTTTTTAAATGTGCTGTGTAAAGTTAGTCTACTGTGAAGCCATCTTGGTAAACATCCCCAGCAGTGTGAAGTTAATATTCCTTCAGGGTGGTGCCACATTCCATTTAAAATTTCTTTACAATTGCTTGGGTAATGAAGCCATTGTCTTCAGAAATGTTGATGTAGTTGAACTCACAGTTGTTACTGTTGTGACCTTCTGAATTTGACCATTGAAAAGGCCACCCAAGCAAGCAGTCAGTTACTTGGTTATAAAAATGATTGTTGGCATGTTGTATACATTATCTAAATTGAATGATGGTATCAGATAAAATGATAGATGGGATTGAAGCTGTGTATTATCCATTATGATGTGCAATCAATAAATGATTTAATTCCCTTAAAAAAAAAAAGAACTATAGACCAATCTTCTTAATGAACGTAGGTGCAAAAATCCTCAACAAGATTTTAGCAAATAGAATGCAGCATATTATCAAAAAGCCAATATATCACGATCAGATAGTTTGTATCCCAGAGATGCGAGGATGGTTCAACATACAAAAGACTATAAATGTAATACACCACATAAATAGGAGCAAATTCAAAAACCATATGATCATATCAATAGATGCAGAAAAGGCTTTTGACAAAATCCAACACACCTTCCTGATAAAAACCCTGAAGAAAAATAATCATAGAAGGACCATATCTGAATATGATAAAGGGTATCTATGACAAACCTATAGCCAACATCACACTAAATGGGAAAAACTGAAAGCATTCCCCCTAAAATCAGGAATAAGACAAGGATGTCCACTATCACCTCTGCTGTTTAACATAGTACTTGAAACATTAACCAGTGAAATTAGGCAAGAAGAAATAAAAGGAATACATATATGAAAGGAAGAACTCAAATTATCACTATTTGAAGATGACATGACACTCTACACAGAAGACCCAAAGAGCTCCACCAAAAAGCTCCTAGAATTAATAACCCACTTCAGCAAAGTAGCAGGATATAAGATCAACACATAAAAATCATTAGCATTCATATATACCAACAATGAACAGGATGAGAAGTAAATTATGAAAACAATACCATTCACAGTTGCTTCAAGAAAAATGAAATACTTAGGAGTAAACCTAACTAAAGAAGTGAGAGACCTCTACAAAGAAAACTATAGCACTCTGAAAAAAGAGATTGAAGAGGACATCAGAAAATGGAAAGATGTCCCTTGCTCCTGGTTAAGCAGAATCAATACTGTTAAAATGGCCATACTTCCAGTTTCAATCAAAATACCAACAGCAGTTTCAATCAAAATACCAACAGCATACTTTACAGATCTAGATAAACAATCCTAAAATTTAGATGGAAACAGAAGAAACCCTGAATAGCAAAAACAATACTGGGCAATAAGACCAAAGCAGGTGGCATAGCAGTACAAAACTTCAAGCTATACCACAAAGCAATAGTAATAAAAACAGCAATAGTAATAAAAACAGCTTGGTACCAGAACAAAAATAGATATGTGGACCAATGGAACAGAATTAAGAACACAGAAACTTCCCCAAACATATTCAAATACACGATCTTAGACAAAGGGTCCAAAAGCATACGTTGAAAGAAAGACAGCCTATTCAACAAATGGTGTTGGGAAAACTAATTATCTGTAGAAGAATGAAACTGGACCATACCTCTCACCATATACTAAATTAAAATAAAAATAGATCAAAAATCTAAACATTAAAACAGAAACATTAAACTTCTGGAAGACAAAATAGGTAAAACACTTTAAGACATAAAAGTAGGAAAGGACTTTCTTTTGTTTTTTGTTTTTTGGTTTTTTTAGATTTTTACAGCAAGCAATTATTTTATTTCCTTGGCCTGACAGGACCAACTTCATTATACAAGAACCTGAAGCTGACAGAACAGACATGCAGATTTCCCCCAACAAGAAGGATCCTTCTCATTGGCAGAGATGAAGTGTCACATCTGAGTGCAGTTCCTGCTCCCCACCCCCACCCCCAACCCCTAAATGAAAAGAAACCAGTAAGATCTCCACATATTACTAAAAGTTGCCCCTCCAAACATTACTAATTAGCAGCTGCAGTGGATAAAAACCAGAGGAGGGAAGCAGCTGGCCATCGCTTAGCATTCCTGTGCACCTGAGACCGAGGGCCAACAGCCAGGAAGCGAGGATTCTGGATGCACAGGAAGTGTAGACATCTACCTGACCTCATACGTGCCCCTTCCTCATGAAAGACACCTCTGTCCCTGTACATGGAAACTGCTAAGGGCAACACAAAAGGACTGGCTGTAGCCTGCAACTGGAGGTGCCCAACGTTCAAGAAACTCGAAGGCGAGCATGGGATAAGGGGCACCAGAGAGAGAGCAGAGTAAGACAGAGAAGCTCAACCCTCAGTCACTTCCAGTTTAATGCTATCGAATCAGCATTTAATGCTCATCAGAATCAGAATCACCTTCCGCTGGACTTCTATTTTCTGAAGTTAAGACAGCTCCATCTAAATGTCTGTGTGGATGTCTGTTGCCACCTCTGGGGTAGTACTGTGACATTCGTGTATGAGAACAGACTAGCAGGGGATGGAGGAAGTGGAAAAAGAGGGAAGATGAGGGCTACAATGCTACAATTACTGTGGGTATCTTTTGGTCCCCAGGTATGGTCCACTCCTACAGTTCTAAGGAAGTCCTGTTCCCTTTCCTGCTTGTCTTGTGCAAATGTCAAAAATCAAATCTCTTCCCAGAGAGACAGGAGTTGCTGCTGGGCTGCATTCACCTCTGGCTCTAACTGGCCCACCTTCTGACCTGCTATGAAATCACAAAACATCTTACATCTTAGCGATGCTGTGAACTGCGGTCATTCTCACTCTCTCTCAAAGCCAATCCAGCAGCTCTGTCCTGACATGCTTTCTCCCTGGGCCAAGGAAGCAGCAAAAAACATCAGCTGAGCATGTGAAAATATGGCCACAGTGTGTGCAGTGTAATGTTTCTGATGTCTTCACCTTCTGTCTTCTCCATGGTGGGAGCCCGCCCTCTCTCCCCTCAAGTCCCACTCGCATCCCTCCCCTACCCACAAGTCTAGGCGCTCCCATCTGCTGGCCTTCGACTCACTTAGACACTCTGATCACTGGAGGCCACGTGCAGAAAATAGACTTCCTTGTGGTTGTCCTCATAAGTTGGCCCATGGTAGCACTAGTGGAGGGATAGTGTTGACAAAGAGGAATAAGGCATCCTCGGGTTTCAGGTGGATCCTCTGCTGGATTAAGAAGTAGAACTAGCCAACAGTGAGGTCAGAGGGCACTAGGGTCCTTCCTCCTGTCCTGCAGAGGCACCTTGTCCTAAAGCCAAGGTGCCTGTGGGAGCCTTCTCTACGATGACCCGGCCCCTGTCCGAGTGTTTCTTGTGGATCTTTTCACCCTCCTTTTTCTGATACTCGAAGGGGTGGTCCTCCTTGTACTGGAACTTCATGGTGGGCCACAGGCTGGGTCCAGATCCCCCAAGCGGCCTGCCTCCCTCGTGGACCTCGGCGCCTTGGGGCATCGCGCCGGCCCAGGCCAACTTCAGTTCAGCACAGTCGCCTCGGAAACCGCAACTCCCAGCACAACACCTGACCTCGCGCTGGCAAGGGAGCCCGTGTCTCCCGCCCCGGGGGTGAGGGTGGCCAGGTGAAGAAATCTCGTTGAGTTCACGTAGGAATTCATTTTTGATGTTATCTTCTAGGTTTTGTAAGCAAGTACACAGCTGATGTGAAAGTGTTAATGTTTATCTTAAATGTGCAATATGTATAAAAAAATTTAGTACTTTATGTTACTGATATTTTATGTTCCCATTCACTACACATTGTATAATATAGTAAGAACCTTCTGACAAAACAGCAAGACCAGTGAGATGTCGACTATGTCCTACAAAAAGGCCAGGAAAGCAAAACACATGTGCTGTCAGTGTAAGCATGTATGTGTATGGAACGTGCTGTGGCTATGTGTGAAGACAGCTTTAAGTGTGATCATGGAAGTATACATTATTTTTGCTTTAGAGTTCTGTTGGTATTTTCATTGTAAATTCATATAGTAGTTTTTTTGTTTTTTTTTTTTTTTTGGTGCTGGGGATTGAACTCAGGGCCTTGTGCTTGCAAGGCAAGCACTCTAACCACTGAGCTAAATCCCTGGCCCTTGTATAGTAATTTATTTGTTATTTTTTTAGACTGTGTACACCAAAAAACAGTCAATATTGAAAATTTTGATGCTTTGTTATAAACAATAAATATAAAAAATTAATACTTCATTTTTTGGATATTTTCCCCATCAAGTGCTCATTGTTTAATATAATAAAACTCATAAAATTAAAATTAATAATTCATCAACTGAAATTAAATAATACACGAAGGTACTGTATACCCAAGATTATGCTCTGGTTAGGGACTACTGTATATCAAAGAGTTTCTTCATAGAAAGGGAAACCACATAGTGAACAGACAGACTACAGAAGGAGAGAAAATCTTTACAAGCTACTCTTTCAACAGAGGATTACTATCTAGAATAAATAAAGAACTCAAAAAAAATTTAACACCAAAAAAATCAAATAGCCCAATTAATAAATGGGCAAAAGAATTAAACAGACACTTCTCAAAAGAAGTACAAATGGCCAATAGGTACATGAAAAACGTTCAACATTTTTAGGCATTAGGGAAATGCAAATCTAAATTACACTGAGCCTGGAAACGATGATGCTTGCCTGTAATCCCAGGACTCCTAAATAACTAATGGGTAAAGAAGAAATCGCAAGGAAAATTAGAAAATGTTTTGAACTGAGCCAATAGCACAGCATCCCAGGGCACATCCTGTGTGAGTAGAGTAGCCCCGGCAGAGTGGGCTGACAGCTGGAGGAGCTGGTCAGGACAGTGGTGAGTGAGAGTCCCTCATTCTGAGAGATTTTGGGTCACTTCTCTCTCTCTTTCTCTCTCTGTACTGTTGATAAGACATTTGGGTAGTACAGAGATAGTAGATGGTATCGAAACCTTTCTCCAGGACCTTGACAGGTGAATCAAAGACTCCATCTGGGGTATTTGTACCATCTCAAGGTATATGCTTAAATCCAGCAAAACAGAGGAGCAGTACAGAGGAAGGGCAAGTAGTGTCTTGGCTCAGAGGAGAACCCAGAATGTAGAGCAGAAGCAAGACAGTGAGTATATTAGTTACCGTTCTAGAGTCAACAGTTTGCAAGAGAGATTTAATACAGGACATTTACACATTACAACATTCACACACACAAGCTAAATGCAGGAAGAGTGCTGAATGTCTATCTATGCACTGGAGACTGGAAAGATCCAATCCAGTGCTGGGAGCCCACAGCAACGT
>PVJO010019521.1:0-34074 GCA_004026905.1 Hystrix cristata
TGTTGTTGTTCTACCCTAAGCCACAGACTGGCTATGAAATCTTCATCCAAAAGTTGATATGAAACAGCAAAGTACAACAGAGAACCATCTGAGCAGGCAAATGGCACAGTTAGACACCTACAGTTTTAGGAAGACTGTTTCCAACCAAACGGGGAGAAGGAGAATTTGGGAGGTCTGGATAATAATCTAAACTGGAGATAAGAGGCACCAGAATCATGACTATGGCTTTCAGAATCAAAGAAAGCTGGGTGTGGTGACCCAAGCCTGTAATCCCAATACTCGGCAGACTGAGGCAAGAGGGTTATCGCAAGTTCCAGCCAGCCTGGACTATAAAGTGCACTCAAGGCCAGCCTGGACTACAAAGTAGAGTCCTATTTCAAAAACAACAAACAAATAAACAAAAACAAAAGGAAAGAAAGATCCAGAACCAAGAAGCTAGGGGATAGAGTGGATGTGGCTAGTCAACTGACTGCTATGAGGGTTAGATAGAGGGAGGGGTGAAAAGGTCATCTGCACTTTCAAACCGGAGAGACTGTAAAGCCAAGATGAAGAAAGAGCAACTTACTTTGGGAGAAAGGAACAGTGGTTTTTATTTGAGAAAAACATTCAACAGGTGGTTGATGATGTGGCTTTGGGGCTTTAATGGGAAGCCAGGAACAGAAAGTATAAAAATAGCAAGTGAGGGTTGCAAGAGAAGGGAAAGGTTGCAAGAAAAGCAAGCAAGGTGAGAAGCAGAGAGCTAGACACTAGGCTAAGCACTTGGTATGTGTTCGCTGGTTTTATCCTGACTACCTTCCAAATCCAGTATGATGAGAAGACATACCCAGAAAAATGAAGTAACTTATCCAAGTTTCTGAAGCAAGGATTGGAGCAAGGATTTGAGTTTGCTCTACCTGATTCTCATATCCATGCTGTTAACTGTGGGATCCTGACACACCTAAGGAGAAAAAGCAAAGCAGCAGACAGTGATACTGACAAGGATGAGATGGAGAGCTGGACAGAGCCAGGAAATACACAGAACGAGAGCGCTTTGGGAACAGTCAGCCAGGCAGAATGCCGCCAGCAACCGATGGACTTCGTGACTGGAAGTCACTGGTGGACATTAGCAAAGCATTTCAATAGTACAATAGGACATACTAAATATTTATTTGGGCGTTGCAAAGGATGACAGCGAGTGTAGAGTCCCTGACTTCAAAAGTCAGAAGAGATTTAAAACTGAAGGTGGGTTTTCCCTTGAGTTTTTAAGAGATCAGAGAAAATTTGCTTGTGTTCATAAGCTGAGAGAGAAGGAAATGCTGGAGGCAGAGGTACAAAAGAAAGGTGAAGGGGGGTTGGGGATTTCGCTCAGTGGTAGAGCTCTTGCCTAGCAACCGCGAGGTCCCGAGTTTGATCCCCAGCGCTCCTCCCCCCGCCCTCCACCAAAAAAAAAGCAAAGGAAGGAAGGACTGGTGCAACAAAGTCATGAAGGAGACAACAGGGGTTGGCTGGAGATTAAGGCTTTGACCTTGACCTTGGGAATGAAGGACAAGTTTTGCTCTGACACCAGAGAGAGAGAGAGAGAGATGTAAACATGAATTACAATTCTGACCAAAGTGTTCAAGAAGGAGACGGGATTTAAGGAGGATCCTACTGGACACTCTTGCTTTTCCCAGTAGACCAATCTATAGATAACAGGGCATGATGGGAAACTCTAGATTGCTGGGTTTAAGGCGAAAACAGGGAGAGTAACAAAATCGAAGACTGGGAAAACGAGCAAATACTCAGCACCAGTGCCCAACCAGAGGCAGCAATTTGTATCAGATGCAACTAGCGTGAAAAGCCAGTTTCTCCAGCAATTTAACCGATGCATGGGCCTACCTGGGTGACAGGAAAAACACATGCAAGAAGGTCTACCTGTGCACGTGGACACAAGGCTGAGGTGTATTCTGTTGGCTCTTTGTCCACTGAGTTTTACTGCCTGCCACAGAAAAGCTCGTAGCAGGGCCAAACACCAGTCTGTAGAATGGCAGCTGTCTAGTGCTCCTTGCTTGGAGTTTTATTAGTATGCAAGAGTCTATGAAAGGTAAACATATGCATGTCCACTTGAAAAGCAGGAATAAGCCATGGCAAGGGAGAGAGGCTGGAAAAAAGAGGGAAAGAGAAGCTCTTCGTGTCCTTCAGAGCCGAGGGCCTACATCCTAATGAGAGTGCTGAGCGCTTATCATTTTATCAAGAGACAGGACAAGGAAACATCCTCCTGCTTAGAAAGAAAGCGGGGTCTATCAATAATCACCTAAGGGCCATCATTATCTTTCTGAACCATCGCTCCTACCACATAAGCGGTACAGGCTCCAGTGCTAAAATGCGGCTAATGAATTCCATGGGAGTTCTTCAGGACAGCACTGGCCCCGCTGCCGGGTGGCCGAGCTCCACATTCATAGTCCTGCCGCTCGCATGTCTCCACGGGAGGATAAACAGGACCAGTGAATTCTGCGCCATGCCCTGGTTCAGGAGGCTGGTAGAAATTCTTCGCAATTTAAGGCCCCTGCTGTGACGTTACCTCCAAGGTTCCTTTCCCGTGAAATCTGTGACATCCAGCAGTACGAGCCAGCAGGCCGTGTGGCTGATTGAGGCTCTGAGTACAAACTAGGTGTGCCTGGGCAATGACAGCATCCACACAGCTGCACTACCATGAGTTCATCGTTTGCTTATTCTCAGGAACTCTCTGGGCGTTTGGAAAGGCTACTGGACCAACTTCAGCATCCTCTCCAGATGAAATAATCACTAAAATGTTTAACATAAACAAACGAATGACCGATACATGTTTATTGTCGAAACAGTGGAGTTCTGGTTTAGAATCCCAATATATCTTTCTGCTTGTTTTAGAAAAAGCAGCTTTAAGGCAACCTGAAGTACTTAAAGTACTTTAATCACTGTCTTCAGCCTAGTAATAGTCATGCTTAATAAAACACCTTGGTAGCCTGGGAGTATTTATAAAAACGATTATTTCATCACATCCTTAGTGCAAGTAGTGACATGTGTGGGGAAGGTGGGACACGCGTCATGGTCTTCATTTTAAAATGTTCCCCACCACACTGTCACCAAACCCAACCCTGAACATTCTCAGCACTGGGAGTTGTCCTGACATTTTCAGATACACAAATATAATTCCGTATGATTAACTACAAGGATGATTTTTATGCTGAGGCTACATGAGTTGCCCTGAAATTTCCCCCAAGTGATTTTATTTTTTTCCTCTGCAACAACAGAAATTAGATATAATTCTTTTCCATAGGATGGCAATTTAGACATTCTTTTAGTCCCAAGTCAACAATCCACAGCTATAGGAATCTGATGCTCTTTGGCAGTTTTTGATAAATGGGAGTGTCACAGTATTTTTTTTCCCCCTAGTCCACCACTGTTCAAGGGATTAGCCACATGTGACCAGTTAAAATGATTTAAAATTGACTAAAATTAAAAATCCAGATCCCAGTTACACGAGTCATATCCATCCACATGTGACTCGTTACCACCCTGGACCATGTGGAACATTTCAAGTATTATAGAACGTTCTACCGGACAACTCTGCTCTCCCCACTTCAACTGTGTGGTCTGAATTTCTGACCTACATCCTGGTCTTGCTGTAAGGCCTTTCTTTCCTCATCATCTATTTTCAGTCTCACCTTTACAGAGAGTGTGTCTATTTGATCTCATTTCTTTTTATTGTGAGGGATGTTGGTGGAGAAAAGAAAAAGAACTCCACCCCACATTCTGTCAGCGTAGAAATACTTAATTGGTTTGTGGGCTGGCTGACAAGCTTTAATATTCTCATCTTTTCAAATCTAAACTCAGCTTGAGGCCAAATCACTGCCTATATTACATACACACAAACTCTATTATTAAAATGGAAGCAAAAGCTCTTTATACTCAAATTGACAAAAGCGAGAGGACAGACTTCATTGCTTTACTTTTTATTTCTGGGATTCTGGGAAGGAAGAAAAGTCACGCTCACTACTGAGACTTGGAAATTCTTAAAGGGTCTCTAACTGACCCTGGCTAATGTTTCAGTTTGGCATCTTACTTAGTTGCTTGTTAAACTTACATAACTTGAAAGTGTGGACACCAGTACTGATGACCCAAATGCAAAAATTATGGAATATTAAAGCACAAAAGGATCTTCGTAACTGTCTATATGATCCCAAATCCCCATTGCATAAGAAAATAGAGGCTCAGAAGTTGGTTCAGAACCTGATCTCCAGCTCCCAAGTCAGGCTACTACCCACCTCGTGCATACTCAGGCCTCAACATACATTTATTTGGCTTTCAACATTTTCTTTGTTTTTATTCTATCCTCTTCTCGAGCCATGTCTTTTTAAAATGACACCCAGTTTTCCAAATTCAATAAGTTGAATACATACTTGTAAAATAATCAGATAGCCCTAAAGCAAGATTACCAGAAATCACTCAGAGAACATGTAAAATTTGATTAAGTACAGTCATTTTCTTACTTTGCTTCTCTTAAGAAATTGGCCCTATGAACAGAATTCAGCACCCACTTTCAAAGCATTTGTGTGTATCAGCCACACCAGACATATCCAGAACCACAAAGCTTTAGAAATGTTCTTTGACAATGAAGCATATGAAATTTTTGAGAAACAAGTCTACAGAAAGGGACAAAGCCTTGAGCATGATGTTAATGGTGGCAAAGCTTTGTTGGTGACAGCTGAAAGTTGAGTACTTATGAGGATGAGGCAGTGGTCTCAGCATCTTCCACACATTACCTCATTACATCCTTACAACCTCCGGGAGAGGTGCACACTGCTGTTGTACCTATTCTATGGATGACAGCAATAAGAGGGTTGCCAGCTTTGTGTCTCTTCCGCATCCACCAAACTTATCATCTCAAATCTCAGAAAAGCTGGTGGATTGGAGCGCAAGTCATTAAAAAAAAAAAAAAAGGCCTATGGGGAGGCAGAATAGTAGGGACTGCTTTTGGAATTTAATTTTTTAAAACGAGTGAGGCAAAATCTAGACTTAGCAATCCTCAGTTTTAAACAAAAGCTGAAAGAGCCATACTAAGAAAAGCTTGCTATTTTATTTTAAAGCGCATCTTATTTAACTTGTATTAACATTTTAAAACTTGTGTTACAATAAAATCATCTCGACATGACAAGTATCATAACGGAAAAACAAAACTGTCATTCTCAGGCTTAGCCAGAAGCCAATACATCAAAAGGGAGCTGTGCTTTGTGTTATACTTCACTCACTGTGATGTTCTTACTACGCCTTTTCTGAACAGACTGAGAACTAAGGGAGATAACGGTGGGGAGCAAAGCTCTTAGGCCACCCGGGCCCATCACCTGCAGTTTTCACCCAGAAGGGGCCTGTTCGTTGTTTAAAGAATGGGTGCAGAGAAGAATTTACTCTCCTACTCTCCATCTCCTTCCACCCCACCCATCCCACCCCGCCCCCGTGAGCCTCCAATGGTTGCCATATTTTGTCTCTAGACCCAGAAGCAAAATCTTTCCACCACCCAGATGTGGAATTCTCATCCTGTAACAAAAGATGTGGTTTGTTGTCATCTCTCTTCCCTGTGTTTCATTGATTAGCCAGGTGGTACATAGCCAAGGACAGATAACGTTAACCTTTCACCTATTCCCCAATAGAAAGAGGCATTATTCTGGTCAAAAATGAAGTAACAATTCTGATTCAGTCTTGGAGATGCTAGAATCCTTAAATAAAAATATGTGAAGTTAATTTATCCAAGACAGTTTTAATTCACCTATCACTTTATTTCTTTCCTCTAAGGTGTATGGACAAAAACAATAGAAGCAGCATACTACAAATGAAAAGATGAAACGTGTTTATTAATCACTAAAAATCTGAGATGCTATTTATGAAATAGGACTCAGCTGAAAGGATAATGGCTTCTTCTACTGATGTACCTACTTAATACGTCTTACTATGATTGTAAACCTTCATAATCCCTTTTTTCAAAGAACACATAAAAACAGTAGTAACATTTTAGATATAATTCATGGGTTTTACTGTACAATAGGATAATTATTTTCTACTATGTTCATTACAGTATTTGCAATCCTTTCATGTGATCTCAGCTTGCAGTGGTTAGTTTAGTGGAGTGTTTGAACAATAATCAGATACATGATGCGTGTTGGTTCACGAAGGATATTAGAGAGCACATGTAAATTTAAAAAAAAGTTTCTATGGAATTTATGCAACTCAGATTTATAGGATTTGACCCAAAAATGTAAGATATAGAATCTTGTTGGTCACGTCCTAATCAGATTTCCGTACTCGTCCACAACTTAGCTGTATTAGAAAAGTCTTACGTTTCCAAGCTCTCGCTGATGTCTGCACCATCAAAGCATGGTCTTACAAAACATTATCATTGCATTTAGATTCTGGTCTAAAATTCTGGGTAAGGACTTTTCTGAGACTATATGGAGATCGATAGAGAGTTGTAGGACAAGAAATAAGGCACTTTTATAACTACAGTCAAGAACTCAAACTCCACCAGCTCTTAACTGATGGTTCTGAACCACACTGCTGAGGGGGGTGGGTAACGTGAAGTACTGACTGAGCTCCACAGTTCTAAATAAGTCAAAGTAATTACAGTGTAGTCACCACTATCATATAACCACGGTCCCTCCAGGGTCTATAAAAAGCAGTAGTAGTGAACACACTGCTCACTTGGTATGTCTTTTGCAAGGTGTGTGAATTTTTGTAAAGGACTGCTCAGTGTACTCACATAGACCAGGAGGCCATGCCACACCTGGTAAACAAAGACCTAACCCTACACACTCTCCCTCTCACCTCTTATTTTAGCCAAATGAAACATCAATATGTGCTTCACCCATATATTCAGCTATATAAATTTTAAACATATTTCAGGGTACATCTGAGAAAGGACAGGTACACTTGTGCCGTGATATACCAGTTGCAAACTACTGTTCTAAGGCGCAAATAATAATTACGGAGCTTTCAATTATGTTAAGCATTGTTCTAACAATTTGCATGTTTTAATTAATTTAAGGATAAATTCTCCACAACAGTACCTTCCTCTCTTCTCTCTTCCCTCAGAATGGAGAAAGCCTCACCTTTGCCCCCTCTCTGCTAACAAGGAACCTGGTCCAGCCTGTCCATATTTGAAAGCTGGAAGTCAACTCCAGCTTGGCAAGGTTGCCAGACAAAAACCTAATTTGAGCTAAGTTTCAAACACTATGCATAGTCATCATGCTACACAAAAATAAATACATTATATGTCCTTTTGAAAGGAAAACAAATGTAAATAACTACTCTGTGTTAGGGTTAAAAATCAACATAGATACTGAAACATAGCTTCTCATGGCTTGGTTTAAGAGAGGGGGACTGTGAAAATAAAACATTTTATATGGTAGGTAAATTATTATTCTCTCTTTGACAGAATAAAAGATTCTGAACTCAGGGTTACAGACATCAAAACACAAACATTTATGTTTCTAAACTAGGAGATTTAGATATCTCATTTAAAATTCAACCTTTCTACGCCAAAGTGGGGGAAAAATTAGCTACGTGCAGAAAAGACTAAAGTACTTATTTGACAGGTTACTTTGTTTGCTCATACAGGCATACAGTCTGTGACTAACTCAGTGACTCTTTGAGATGTGGTTATGCTCAAAGGTAAACATTTTTTTTTTCCAAGTTGCTAATTCTTGCCCTAACATTTTTTTTGAAGGCTAAAGTTGCAGCCTATATTTTATGATGCTTCAACAGAGTTCTTGTTCAGGTGTTGGCGCAGATACAAAATTGCTCTTGGCAAAGCCTGGATGACTCCAAGGCAATACGTGAATGAAAAAGGAACACTGTGTCATTTCATAACTCAGTGGTCTTGGTCACAGGACCTAAGTCTGTGTGCCTCAGTTTCCCCACCTATGAAATAGAGCTGATAATGCTATTTAATGTGCAAGGCTGCGATAAGGTTCACAGATAATGTATGTGAATCTAGTGCGTGTGTCTGACACATAAAAAATACTTTAGCAGACATACTAGCTTGAATGTTTCTTAAGAGATGGGGCCTATTTTGCCCAGGCTTGCCCTGAACTCTTGGGCTCAAGTCATCCTCCTGCCTCGGCCACCTGAGTGGCTGGGACATAGGCTTTCACCATTGCACTCAGCAGCTCTAACTTTCAACTGCCTTCAGGCACTGCTGTGGGCTCTTCATGAGAACAAGAAGGCATTTGAAGTTGCTCATTTTTATAACAAAATGTCAGATTGGGCATCTCTATTCCTCAAGTCAGAGGCCAATAGACAGCTTTCAATTGCCATCACGGAAACCTGCATTCAGCTATTTAACAGCAACAATGGTGCCCAGGCAAGGTCTTCAGACTGACTGATGGGGCCCAGCAATGCGCCCCAATGCTGTGGAACACCATTAAATCCTGGTATGTTTAGTTTTGCTACAAGAAATACTAAGAACGATTTTACTCATAAAATGGATGATCGTGTTATATATTTGAAAACAAATACATGATGATGCTTTCCTCAAAACAAGCTGTTGGCTGAGTATCGTCCACAGTTCATAGATTCTCTATTCGAATCTGTTACTTGAGCATACAACAATGCAAGGTTCAATCAAAATATGCATTACAAACAGACATCTGAGATAATTGTTACCTACTTATATTTTTCAGTCTTTCAGCAGTTAAAAAGGAAATCAATCACTGGATAATGGATAATGAAATGACTCAGCCCAAGTTCTAAGAAATGTGTCCCGAGGACGTGTGAGAGCCAGTGGTCTGGTAGACTTGGGATCATGCAGAAAAAATTTTAAAACTCTATTTCCCATCTAATCACACCTCCTGAGACTTGCAGACATAGTGTCAGCTACATTCAGAAGGGCCTGCAAAGAGCCAAAATGTCACCTTATGCCTTGATTTAGGAATGACAAACAGATGCTCAGAATTCTGTTTAGCATTCCTCTCTCCTGTCAAGGCTTTTTATGTTTTATTTTCAAAATGAAAAAAAATCTCTCCTTTCTGATCAACTGTAATATTTTACTTGAATAGATAATACAATAAGAACTTTAAAGGGTAAATTGAAAAATTAAATTTTGGGGGGCGGTAGAGATGGAAAGAAACTCCACTTAAGATTTTTCCCCACTGGCTGTTGGCCTAGGTTGTCCTGTATCTTCTTCTTCTTGAGTCCTTTATTACTTGTTAATTACTTAGAAATCCACTGCTTACTGGTTTTCCACTTTAGATGTGTATCTTTTATTAGGAATGTTCTTAAATGTGAGAAGTTACACTTATTTGTAAAGTTTTTTATGTCAATGAGAGCTGCTTGAAATAGTAATAAATTGGAAATTTGACGTACATCCATCAGTTTAAAGTTCATCTTTTCTGTCAGTGGTATCTCCATGAAGATGGACACAGGCATACCTTTGATATTTTTACCTCGGTGCCTGTCTAAATCTGTGCATTATGCAAGGGTTCAATAAATACTTTAATTAGTCAATTAATAATTTGTGTGTTGTCGTAAATTTTAAAAATCAAAGTGAGTTTCTCTACTCAATAAAATTCCAAGTAGAATTTCTTATTGAACCTGAACGTTTCTACTAAAAGGGAAGTTGGAGAAAATCCAAATTCAATATTTTTATATACTCAAAGACATGAACCTACATTATTATAAATCATACATAGGAACTGATTTTATGCGGTGAAAAAATTTTTAAATGAAACCAAAGAGATGTGACTTTTCATTGGGCACCTTCATATATCACTGGTGGCAACATAAAATGGGACACTTTCTGAAGCGAAATGTGACAATCTACAGCACATTTTAAAAGAGCTTCATTTCCTTTTACTGAATAATTCTGCAAGCAATGTATTCCAAGGAAATAACCACTGAGAAATAACATTATTCATAATAATGATAAACTGGAAAAAATCCAAAGATCTGAAAATGGGTTAGAAAAATTAGGGCATTCTCAAAATAGTAGGAAACTATGTAGCCATTAAAAATCAGGCTATGTGGCACATTCCTAGAGTTCCAGTATTCTTGGAGGCTGAGGCAGAAGGTTTTCAAATTTGAGTCCTACCAGGGCAACTTAATGACTTAGTAAGACCCTGTTTCAAAATAAAAAATACAAAAAGGGCTGGGGACATAGCTTAGTGAGATGGCCATGGGTCAAACCCCAGTACCACCAAAAAAAAAAAAAATCAAGCTATGGAAAATCTTTAATGATCTGAAGAAAGTTGATGTGCAACACAGAGAGAAAAGACACAAAATATTAAGAGAAATATTAATATCAATTTCATTAGAAGCACAATTTTAAGTTTTTCTCTGAAATTTTCTAAAATCTCTAGAATACAACTATGATGCTATAAATCAACAAATCAATTAATTTTATTAAGAGAACCTTTGGTGTTGGCTTTTTAAAATAGTCTTTTTGAAGGAACCAGCGTGCTTTCATAATAGAAGCTTTTTCTTCCTCCTCATTTTCTCTGTGGTTGCAGAAGACGTTGATGAAGACATTGAAGCCATAACTGAGCCCCAACTTCAGACTTTCCCAACTTGAGACCCCTCGCCCCTCGCACCAACTGGAAGGTCACGGTAGTCCCTACTGATGGCTGCTCCTACCCTTGTCTTGGATGGCACCTGTGCCTCAGTGGGCCACTCTAAATCCCACTGAGACACAAACCCACTGAGTAAAGCGCTGAAGCTGACCTCAGAGCTGGCTAAACCTCAACAGAGCAAACACTGTCATCCATGGCACCCCAGCCTCGTCTTCCTCCCTGGTGATCTGGGATCTCTGTACTACAGGCCAAAGCCCAAGCTATTATGATACTGAAACCAGGGTTTCGCGACGCTGATCTACGGAAGGAGCCAAACTCAGAAAATGCTGAGTCGAAGGAGGACTCCCTGTTTTGCTTATAGTGTGATGGGCAGGAAGTCCCGGGCTTTGGGTAGGAAAGCGGCACAGCTGTCTGCAGTGCTGGTAATAGGCAGGAGACTGCAGAGCTAAATCAAAACGCCGCGCCTGAGATCCCAGGGTGGCGACACGCCAGCTGAGCTGTACCCCCGAGAGCAGTCAGCAATGGACACAGGACTCGGTCAAACAACGCGGTTGGGGCAAAAGAAGCTGTTGCCGTCTGCCCTTTCCAGGTCACACCACAGTCACCAGAGGAAAAGGAAGCAGCAGCCTATATCTGTCAAAAAAGAAAAAAGGAATTTTTTTTGTAGTTCTCGCTTTGCTGATGGTGTGGGGAATGAGAAGAGAATGATGTCAGAGCACCAATTACGCTCTGGTGGCAATGAGGAGCGCGTGCCATGCAGATTGAAAGGCTCTTTGCTTAGAGAGGAAAGGGGGCCAGAAGGTGACCTTTATAGGTCTTAGAGTCACAGAGTGTTCTCCAGGTGTCAGCTATCTAAAATTACTGTAATGCACAAGGGAATTAGGATGGACAGACTCTGTCTTTGCTCTGAGTTTCCAAATGAGAGCAGTGTGGCCAAAGGAAACCCGCTGAAGCCAGAACAATGATTATGTGATGCCCTGAGAATCACAGCAGCTTACCCTGTGTGTCTGCATATGCAAATGCAAACCACCCTCGCCTCCCTTCTATTCAGCTACTCACTTGGGGATCAGCAATCAGCAGCACCAATCAGAAACTTACCAACAGACAATCAATGGGAGAGCATTATAGATCCCCGGGGCCCTGCCCAGGGAGAAGAGCAGAGCACTGCAAAAGGCGTCAACCAAAAGGTCAGAAAGCTCAAGAGGGCAGGAAAGACTCCTTGTCCAGTAAAATGGAGTGGAAAACAGCAGCCATGTGTCATCCCACGTAAATTCAGAGTGGAGGGCGAGGATGGCATGTGGATGCCGGTCATCGTCTCCGCTTCTGCACTGCCAAGCCTGTGGCAGTGCCAGCCTATTAGTATTACAGGGCCATTTCCCATTTGGAGACGGAAGGAAGACATATGTTGTTTTCAAAGATTCCATTCTTACACAATTGAACGTTATTCAGCCAAATGAAGAATGACATTGCATCATTTGCAGGAAAATGGATGGAACCGTAGACCATTATGCTAAGCAAAATAAGCTAGACTAAAATGTTAAATACTGTATCACATGTTTGCTCTTATACAAGCAACCTAAAAAAGGAGGGAGGAAGGGCAGGAAAGTGGAAGACAGACCGCTGGAGACGAGGAAGGGGAGCAGGGAAAAGGGAAAGGAAATGCACAGGGGAACAATGAGAATGAGTGACCAAAATATGTTAAATGCATGTACCACTATACTAAAATGAATCTCATTATTTTGAATTATTAATAAGCACTCAAAAATAAAACAGATTCCCTTCCTAAACGAATATATTTCTCTGCAAAGCAGCAGGGGAACTCAAAGAAAAGAGGAAAGACATACTAGGATAGGATAAAAATGATAGGAAAGGAAAGATCTTCAGGAAAGAGTCATCAGACATACCTGTGCAGACACACATCCCTTCACACAGGTACCCACTCACTCTCTTCTCTCTCGCAGGAAGAGCTCCGTGAAGTAGGGCGTGAAAAGTCAGGCAGGAGAAAGAAAAGGGGTGAACCAGCTAGACTGTCCACACTATCAACCTAACTGGTAAGACCCAATTGGTATCCTCAGGCAAAACCACTAGGTTAGCTACCTTTAAAGTAACAAAAATTTAGACACATCCTGAGGGGATTTATTGCTGAACCTTCACTAGAAGATGGCGGATGGAAGGCCAGGAGAATGAAAGCAAGAGCACGGGAAGATTTGAAGAGGAGTTTTGGGGAGATGGAGAGGACAGGACAAGAATGTATTTTCTGCATTATCTCAGGAAGACAAGCAGTACTAGACATGTAGTTTTGGAGATAACGGTGTTTTGCATTGTCTAAAACAAGTTACAGTAATCAGCCCAATTTAATATAGTTGTGAGTTAGCGCAATTTCTACAAACCTAATCAATGTTTTTGGTTTTTAGGCCATGGTACAAACACTGGAGCTCTATAAAAATTAGAAGTGTCTGTCAATCTCCTCCTTGGTAATTTGGGATGGCAACTTTTTAAAACTTATGTTTTTATCTTAATATTATCCACTGAAAGTTTTTTAAAGTGTTAAGTGTTTAAAATAACTACACTGATTGATTGAAAAGTTAATAGCAGATTACAGCAGGGTGGCGAAGGAGGGAGAATAGAAGCTCTGGGAGAAAACAACTCAAAATCCTTTCTCTGGAAGCTTACAAATACCTCATATTCCTAAAGAACCAGCTTTATAGGTTCACAAAAAGCTACTACTATTTTAAGAGATCATTCTCCTATTTTAAGCCCAGAAGTCCTGAGGTATGAAAACGCAAAGAGAAAGCCCTACAATACTGAAATGCCTAGAAGAGTAAAAAGCAAAGAAAAAAAGAGCCTAATGGAAACTGACTAATTTAGCAAGTTTAGCTAACTAATTTAAACTTGCTTATAAAATGAAAAAGAAAAACCCCAACACTTCGATGTACTAAACAAAAACAGCCTTTAGTGTGTATGATTCCTTCACTTAAATGCACTTTGGGAAATTATTGTCAATAGAAGCACAATATCCTTGCTGACTTTTTCTCCTTCTCTTACCCTCCAAGATAGAGGGTCTAACTAAGTGCACACCAAAAATGAAATTTAGAACAATTTAGAAGAAACTTCAGTGTGAATTAAGGCTAAATGTCCGTATAAAGGATTAAAAAAAACCCAAGAAATATACAATTATCTTCAAGTCCAAAATGTAATTCTAACTAATAGCTAAAGGGTTTCAGAGGGCAGGTTTAACGAAGGATGAAGACCTATTATCCATGCAAGCACGGAGTGTTAAGAACTTGAAAAGATTGTGCTTTCAGAGCCACTTAAACATAAGAGGGCTACACCTACCCTTGAAATCTTTACAATGTCTTTTATAATCTCACTTATTTCTTTAGTAAATTAATGAGTCTTTACAGTATTGCTGAGGACATTATGTGTGTACTTCCCAACGGCCTACCCTTTAGAAGTCTTTCTATATTAGAAAATGTGAACCAACAGGCACAATAATAATAGGTGAGAAATATTTCCTGGAATGCTGAACTCATTTGCTTCCCAAAACATCTTTCTTCCCTGTGGCGCTGGTGGCACCGTTTACATTAATGGCCTCAAAAGCCTGCAGGTAGGCACACCAAGGCCCTGTGTCCTGCTAGATGAAAGCTGGCTGCAGTACTTTATTAGCATCGAAAAGGAAATACTCCAAATATGATGTCTAAGGCCATAATGTTATTTGACAGTTTTTTTGTCTACTTCTAATGACATTTAAACACACAAAACCCCAGACAGATATATATCCACACGCACATGTATGATGTAGCGTAACATGTAAGTGGTGTACACGGGTATAAAATAACTCTCCATGTAAGCTGCTTATTTTGCTTTGTAAGCAAGGCCATCATAACACTCTTCAGACCCAAGTAATTTCTTTTTGCTTTCTTTGGGGTTGGAGACTGAACACAGGGGCCTGGTGTATATTAAGTGTGTGCTCTATCACTGAGCTATACTCTCAGAACCCCAAGTGATTTCTGAATCACAGACAGATCATGTGTTGGACTATGTGCTCTGGTCTCTAATTTAGAAAAAACAAAAACAAACAAACAAAAAAACCCAGAATATGGCATCTAGACTAAAGTCTTATAAAGACTGGCTGATTCCCATGATCAAATAGGGAGATTAAAAACAAACAAAAACAAAAAGTTTCCCGAGTTCTTGGACATGCTGAGCTAGTCAGGTTGTATTAAAACTTTGTTTTATAATTATTTTCAGAAGTCTCCAGCTGATGACACACCTGAGTCAGAACACAAAAGGCACTGTGGCAGGTGAAGGAGGCACAAGCTGCACCTTGCTCATTTTCGGGGGAAGGTTTCAGGTGTGCAGACCGACTGCAGACTCAGTGATGGCCAACATCAATCCAGAAGCGAAGATACAAAGACTCTATGCTCACTTTCCAGCGTCTATTTCTGGGTGCAGGATTCTCATCCCCACCAGCCTGTGAGAGAGTAGAGAACTCAAATACAGAGAATACAGAATAAGAAGGAGCCAAAGAAATGCACACGAATAATCAACCACAATCATTTCGGGATGCTATAAGGATGTAGTGTGAACTCAAGGTATGAGAAGGTATCTATTGCAAGAGCCATCCCGAATCAGAGAAGATTAACAGAGGCAGAAAAATGTAGTGAATCACAAAAAGATGAAGAGAGAAGAGCAAAACATGAAAAAAAAAATCAGTTCTATCTGTGTAGCTCTGAGCCCAAAATATTATAATCTTTATTTGGAAATGAGTTAATGAAGATTACAGAACACACAATGGCTTTTCACCAACTTCTTTCTCTAAAAGAAGAATGAATTTGCATTTTTGGTGAACTGATCAAACGTTATCTAAGAATTGCTTAACTGCCTTAATGGTGTAATTCTATTTGCTGCCAATCTGATTAGCAAAGTGTGTGCCTATGTGTGCACCCGTGTGGCTTGGCACTAAATAGGAGGGTGAAACCCATTACTGGAAGAACAGCAATGTGGAGCTGGCTGCCTTTTGGTTAATTGAGAAACCACAAGTGGTGTGAGAAGGTCACCCTATCATTTATTTTAATTTTCTCCCCTCCTGTCTTCTCAGTCACTTGTTCATCTCAGGAACTTGCCTTAGCTTTGAGACCGCTGAGAGCGTGTGTTAATTTGGGTTAAGGAGAAGGTGAGGCCAGGTATTACTGCCAGTGTAGTGATTTAATAGGAACCTAGATATAATTTCATAGATCCTTTGAATCTCATCCAGGCACACTTAATATGGATTGGGGTAACATCTTACAGAAGTTAATATATATATAAATCACTTGAGACTTTGCCTCTTGGGACACTGCAATGATACATAACCCAAAAGAATGAAAAGAATCTTCTTCAAACTGCAGAGGAATGTCTAGTGATAAAAGCACTGCAACAGCACTTTTGATCAGGGAAAAAAATACTGTAGTTTGGAAATGACTTCGTTCTGACCTGAGGGAAGTCGCATCCTGTCTCTTCGTTTCAGCATCCTCAACTTCCAACTGGAATGACTGGTTTTAAATGTGTTTTTTAACAGCTCTCAGGTTTTGCAGCAGTATCTCAAGACCTACACAGGAACTCTAGGGAAGTCGAGCAAACAAGATCCTACTCTTGGCTTGGAGCTGCTCTATCTTCTTGTGATTCAACTGGAGATTTTCTACTTCGATCAGTTTGTAGTATTGGAGGGTTAGATAAGATTTGGGGGTCCAAAATTTTTTCATCTGTTAAAAATACTTGACGATCAGTGGAGTAGAAGAATACTGAATTCTGTATAGTTCTAATGTCTTTCTCCCGAATATCCTGTTTGTTCTACTAGGAGTGTGCATCTTCGTCATAACATTGCGAGCTCTAGTGTCTTCAAGACTTGGATCAAACACCAACTCTTCTCTGAAAGCTCCCTCAACATTACAACCTTCTGCGGAGGTTATCACTCAGCTGTGCAGGAGACTTCTTGGCTAAAAAGATGTTCGATGGCTGCACTGGCCAAGGAATGCTTTTCTGCACTTGAGGGTCAGGATTCCATTTCTGGATTCTGTGTTTTGGGTTTCCATGTTGTGGATAAAAGGGAATGTTCAAAGTATACCCATGAAAACACCTATCAGTAGCCTTAACGTGTTCATTTCCTTGGCTGCAGGAACAGAATTCACAGAACTTTATTCTAAATAAATTTATTCACATATGTGCACAAGAACTTATCAAAAGGAAGTTCATCTCAGCATGGCTGATAAAAGTAAAGGAGGAAAAACTAAACATACAAGACAAAGTTCAACACACACAGAATACTGACTTAAGTTTACACTTTGAAATAACATTATCATTAATTATATTTTTGGAAAAATATCTTGTGACATGGGAATATTCTGATTACACAATGTTAAGCAGGGAAGACAAGACAGGACACAAAACTGTATCTATTGCTGTATATAACAAAATGCTAATATACATTGTAACTAAAAATATCTACTTAAAAGAAATATAGAAAAATAGTAATAGAATTCTCATTGCTTTAATTTTCTTCATTGTACTTTGCATGTTTTTGAACCTGTGAAAAATAGATACTTTTTACTTTTACTATTCCAAATATATAATTCTGAATATTTGGCAAAGTAACCAACATGGTATCCACTGAAGAAGAAAACTTGAAACTTGATCAGCTTTCTCCAATTGTTTGGTCACATGATACTTCTAAACCGTAAGAGTTGGTGAGTCTAAATCTAATCTCTTTAAATGGGAATCTCAAAGGCCTAAAGAGAGCTAATCTTTGGTAGTGTGAGGAAAAACCCTCCAGAATTGGGCTCTAGTCTCCTCTGCCACAGACAGCTGTGTGGCTCATGAGTAGCTGCATGTCTTGAGATTTAGTTCTGTCATTGGGAAGGGAAGGTGCGTGCCTCATCCTTCTTTGTACCCCAGTGTCTGGAACACTGGAGGCTATCATTAATGTATGTTAACTACTGTATGAATTGATAGAAAGAAGGGATAAAATAGATAAAAAATATGAACTAAAATGAGCCAACATTCTAAACTTCCTGATTCAAGTCTTCAAATATAGATTGTGACCTATGAGGTCACCAAACAAAAATTAACACGAACAAGAGGCTTGATTCACCCTCCTTTTGATCCTTCCAATCTAACATCACTCACTATCACAGATCCGTCAATGCTTGATGCTAGTACCTTAGGGAAAACTCAAGATTTCTCAATGATGAACAAGAATTACAGCTTATGAGTAGACAGTGAAAGCTAGACACTGAAGAGGGAACAGGTGAATCAGAGACAGATGAAATACCGTAATGTTTTGATGATCAAAGCCAGACCCTCTGACTTGAATGAAGGAGAGCATGGAACAATAGTCAGGTTGTAAATTAGAGGTCCGAAGTAAACCATGACGACAACCGAAACCACAAAAATAAAAAAAGCAAAAATCTAAAAAAGGGCATCCAGCCTGAAATTAGAATAGAAACAGAACTGAGGTTTAAAAAAAACAGTGCATTCTGTGTGTCCACGGTCCAAGAAAACAGAGAGGACAACATCCCCCAAATGACAAAGACCGCAGCTTTTATGGGCCTGAGGCAGAACAGACTGGTACAGCCCAACCCTGTTACCCAGGCTGACTGACCAGAGTAAGACACCCATCTTTCAGAGGCCACTGGAACAGCATTTAATAGATGGATATATGCTGCAAGGCAGCACATAAGCTCAGTGAATAAAGTCCATCTTAAAGGGTCCCTAAATTGCAATTGGAGCATAAAAAATAAAATAAGGCTGCCTGCTAGTCACAAAAACTCCAATTCTATTTTATGAGCAGAAAAAGAAAAATAGAGAATACACTTTTGCCCTTCATCTTTCTGGCTATCGAAGCTTTCCTAGGCTGTGCCACCACCTATGACTGCTCTCCTTTACACAGTGAAATCATTCCTAAGTGAGTAGCCTAGTACATTTAGAGAAGTACACTATTCTTGCATATGTCTTCAAGATCTATAATGGAAGATAAATCCTGTTAGCCTGGGCATGGCAATGTAATTATTTCAACCGTATATTTCTGTGGAACAAACAAAACCATTCCAGGCTTATGCCTTTCCTATTTAATGGGGAAGGAAAGAGACACTATGCTCACCAGGCCCAGAACACTACTGTCACACACCAGTAGCAAGCAGAATGGAAGAGAGGCCTTGTCTATTATCTCTGCTGGATAGGAAAGTCCTCTGGGCTACATGTGCTCGCATCTGCCTGTCCAAACCAGCCTGTGACCGAATGGTGCTGAGCAAAAAGCAAAGGAAAAATGATCATGGTAAGAACATCAGGCCATTTTGGATGCAAAGCAGAAGCTTATCTTTTTTACTGTTGCAGCTCCAGAGAAAATCAATTTTGACACAGAACTGCCACTTTACAAGCAAATAACTATACTTTCCAATAACCTAATCTGTGCAAAGCCTACTGAAAATTCCCTAAAGAACCAGTAGTTAAAACCTCCATTAAATCAAAGGGTTTAATATGGGAAGGGAAGAGAGGATGCAGTTTGACTTGGGAATGTAATGGACTCAGTGGGGAAATAAATATGTTGTTTTATGTGTACAGTTACAGAATATGAGAACACGGCATTCATTTCAAAGGGAATTCTCTTGCTGTGCAACTTATTCCTAAACAGATGTGATTTTTGCTTATTCAAAAACATTTAGGTAACAATTACAGCATAATAAATTATAATTGCCATCATCTTCCAGCTATGCAATGCCTTCTATGCAAACACAAAGAAAAGGCAATTATACAAAACTGTAAAACCCATTTTCAGGTAGGTTCAGCTGCCTAGATTCAAATAATCTACATTATTCTCACATAAACACTGTATTGTGCTATATATATAAGCTGTGTGGAAACTACCTAGCAAATAAGTAGGGTTGGTTAATCACAGGCTGGGATGATCCCCAGTGGGGTTGTTTTAGGGGTGCCAGGAAAGTCTTTCAGACCCTAAATATTTGCTTTTACAGCCTTCGTCTACCATCTAATACTAGCAAACCGCTTCAATCTATTGGTCACTCAAATACAAATACCCCAAAGAGGTATGGAACATTACGTAGGCACTAGTATTTTTAATCTGTAGTGTAACTGAAGTACCAGATTTTCAACAGGCTGCAAGTATGCTGAGGACATGAGAAAAAGCAATATTCAGATGCTCTGACAGCAGGAAGTGTGTGGGAAGGAATGGTATCCCTGAGATAGGACACCAGTTCACATACTCAAAGGATGCCAAGGAATGTGCCAAATAGGAGCAGGAAGAAAAGACATACGGGGCAAAAAGAAGGCTCTTAAATTCATAGATTTGTCCATATCACGTCTATACCACAAGGCAAAGGAGGTCAGGGATGATGATGGAACTGAAATTTCCTCATTATGACAATGGACTGTCTTTCTTCGTCTCCCACATTTATGATGAAATACTTCTAATGAGTAGAATAATATGAATATGAGGATGCGTGTCCTGTCTTAGGATGAGCAACTAATAATTCAAACAGATAAAATGGGAGATAAGAGATCTAAGTTCTACTCTTAGCCAGGACTTACTAAACATCCTAATTTATGAAATGGCTCAAGCTCCCCTGACCTCTACAACACACAGCACTCAACCTTGACTTACGGAGCATCTTCATGTGCATTAGTTACAGAAGCACTGGGAAATAAAGTGAAGAGCACACAGCTTCCTTACAACTAAGACTCAGCCATCTACAGAGGGGTACAAAGATGTGAACAAGTAAGGATGAGATCAGTGCCATAATGGAGGCAAGCACAGAGGTTTGAGTGAGAAGGAGGGAGAGACCATCCTGTTCAGAGCAGTCTCAAGGAGACACTCCAGAGCTGGTGTTATGTCTTGGAGGATAAGAAGGTGCTTGCTAAGCAGACTAACCAGGGAGAGAGCGCATGCTGGGCAACAAGGGTGACATGTACCAGGGGAATCTGCAAGACGAAGATAACATGTCTGTGATATACTTTGCTGACCACAAAGTGCTCTACATCAATGATATATTTATCTTGTTAATAGAAAGCTGTACAAGGGTTGATGAGTGTCTCTGGGGCTTGCTCACTCAGAGGAGCACCATTTAGATTGAGGCTGCCTCAGAACATTAAGTGACTAATTTAAAGACCATCTACTCACTGAAGCTCTTTAAAATTCCTTCCCTAATTAGAAGGTAACCACCTCACATCTGATTAAAGAAAAAGGTAAAGTAGCTGGAAGAACATATCTATTTATGCCTTTAACATCTCAGTTACCGCTGGTCTTTCATCAACTCCACTCCAACCTCCATCCCCAACCACGTATTTTATCCCTCACTGGGATGTTTACACTAATACTCAATTCCTCTTTATGAAAGGTACTGGGAAAGAGTGACAGAGAGAGAGAAAGGAAAGAACCTACCCAGGACAGTGGGTCTAGGACACAGGGGCCAACAGTGTGTTTTCTGAAACACCTCGATCATGCTAAAACACAGACAAGCTTTTACATAATCAGTGATCATTAGAAACTCCAAGATTCAAAGTCCCACTGCTACGTGACACTGAGTACTTCTACGTAAACAAATCAGATGGAAATGTGCAGCAGGTAATGAAGATTTGTCAGGAACTGAAGTGAGTGTAGAGCATCATGACCTGTCTTAGAATATGAAATAGATACAAGAATTACTGTATCTGATGAGAAACTCCATGAAGGCAAGGAAAACCTGACTACTGCACTCACCAAATCTAGCACAATTCCTGGTATGAAGAGGAGTCTCAAAAAAATGCTAAAGAACCAAAGATTAACTTCTGCGGTCATCAAAGTGTACAAGCAGCTCCACAGAACTATTATAAGTCATGAGCAAGGATGAAAAATACAAGAAACTCAAGCTGATTTTCAAAACCAGCACTTAGCTATTATTAAATTGATACCACAAATAATGGTACCACCCTGAAGCATCACCTTCAAATTGTGAGTGATGGTTTTGTTTATCTTTAACCTGAAGAGTGCTTTTGCTTCAGTCTCACGCCTTGATCTTTTTGTTTTTTTATCAAAAGTTAGGACACGAGTAATGCGAATTCCATGTCTAAATTTTCTAAGAATCTGTTCCTGAGGACACTGTCAATTATTTCCTTAAGTGACTCCTAAAATGCAAGTGATATATTTTTCTAGGAGTTTAGAACTACACAAAAAGATATTGCTTCCCTCTACCATTCCACTACCAAAACCTAAGGAGCTAGTTCTTTTCTGAAAATAAAAATCATCTATCACACTCTTCCTTTTCTCGGTTCTCAGAAACCAGAATGCCGATTTTATAAACTATTTTAGCAGCTCACAAACATGCACAATTTGTGGTTGTTTTCTTGTCCTTCCCATCTAATATTCACTTTTATTCATACTTTATTAAATTGCTACAAATATCTGCATGAAAGCTATGGGGTAAATATAACTACAATAGTAAATAAAAATGTATGTACTTCTTTATACAGTTCTCCTATTCATGTAATATCCCTTTGCTCCATTCAAACACACAAATTACAAAATTAACATGTTCATGCCAAGTACATTTTTGTTCTTTACGGCAAAGAAGGATGCTTATTGACAAAGAAGATGAAATGTTCAACTGTTATAAATCTAATTCCTAGCCGTAAAAGAACAGCTCAATTTTGTCAAATGTTCCATTGAAAAAATGTATATTTAGGCAGATAGATATGTCTGCTACAACTTAAAATATATGGGGTGGGCAGTTCACAGAGCAAGACTAATTCCGTGTAAATAAAGAAAATGGAAATAGAGTAAAATCAGACCACCTATCTTCAGCTCAATGGTTAAAAAAAAAAACTAGAGGTGGCATAGTTATTTGAAATTTATTTTAACTGCCTATTGTGTTTAGCTAAGGAGATTTTTATAGCAATTCACTGAAAATATACATACTATTTAATAACTTTGTTTCTTGGCAGACAGCACTCTTGCAAAAATCTAATTTATTAGAAGAAATGCTTAGATTCCTAGCTTAATGCCAAACAATCCCAGACGGGCAAGTTACCAACTGTCAAAAGATCTGATACCTGAATTGGGATGTGAGAAGTACAGAAAAGAGGGACAAATGGAGGTCACACTAAAACATTCTGCAAATGAGAAGTGTTTAATTTTTATTGGTGTTAGGCAAACAGTGGTCAGCAGAATCTATACCAAAGTACTAGAATTTAAATGAGAGTAACCAAACAAAACTGAACAAGAAACCTCTAAGCAACTTGAGAACAGAGAAGAAACACTCCTGACACAGGATTATGTTTTGCTAACATCCCTCTTCGCGCCATTTCCAGATTTTAGACATGCTGCCTCTGGAAGGTGTATCTGTCCAAATCCTCAGGCTGGAAGGATGCAAATCGCAAGTGATTCAAAGCATGCTGAGTGCCTTCTGAGAGAATGCTGTGCTATATCCTTTTTAAAAAATGTAACATCACTTAGTAATTTGTTTTATGGATGTGGGAAATTATTTTCATCTTTACATAGAAAATCATAAACTTATGATCATTTATAACACAGAATTTAAAAACTGGTGCTTGTTCACCCACAGGAGACATTTTGAGAAATTTTTTATAATTAATTCGTTCGCACGTTCAATGCCATGACTCTCGATAGGAAAGGTTTGTCATGAATTGCTGGTTTCCACATTCCCTGAAAATCGTGGCTTAGTTTAGTGAATAAATTAACTGGCAAAAAACTTGGAATGTCATTTCCCCAATCACTGACAAAGGTTTACAAGCGTACTGTGGCATCACATGCAAAAACACAGCCCCTTTAATTAAAATGGGTCTGTTTTACAGTTTTGAGACCAAAATTTATTGGAGAACTGAAACTATCTATTAGCTTTCTCTCAAACAAAGCATTTACACACTTACTAACATCTAAGTGCCACTGTTTTTACCTCTAACTCCTAATAGCTAAAGATTATTGTATCTCTAAATTCATGAAGACAAAAATAAATTCTAATAGTGATTTAGAAAAGAAGTCTACATTTGCCTAATCCTCAACACCTCAACTAGTTCTGGACTTTAGCTAAGATACTTGACCTTTCTCTTAATCCGCAAACAACAGTAGGGCTGAAGATATAGCTGAGCTTTAGAACAAATGGCTACCGTGTAGAAGGCCCTGGGTTCAATGTCCAGAACTGTAACAAACAAAAACAAATGAACAGTAGAGTTGGAATCCTCAAAGCTCTATAAAATAAGATTTGTCTGCATACATTTCTCCTTTTGGCAAGAGGGCTTGAAGAAGACAACTGCTGTATACAGTTTCTGTTTCAGGCAGAAGCCACTGACAGGGTTAACAGTCCTCCTAAAGTCCTTGGCATCCTCTGCATGGCAGGATGTCAACAAACATCCACAGGCCTTAGTGAATGAATGAATGGCTGTGTGAACAAGAGAAGTGGGAACTTATGGGTCAGAATTTTCTTCCCTGGGCTCAGAATATTCTCCTGTACCTTCCAACAGCACCAGAATCTTATGCGATTACAACCCACTTAACACTCAGTTGTTCCTTTGATGATACCCACAGTGACTCACTTCAGTTTCGCTTCCATACATGGCAATAAAAGCCGTTAACCTATTCTGTGAGCACTTTAAAAACATTTGCTAAAGAAATATTTTGGGTTTGTAGGGAGAAATCTGGAATACATTAAGCTTCTTTTGAATCTATAAATCGTAAACTAAGCTTGCGAGTCTGGTTAATTTTCACATTGCTCAGAATCTGTCTGATTAGCACTGTGACGATGAAGAGACACGCCCACCTTCTGATCCTCTGCCTTTTTACCCTTGAAGGGACAGTGTTCTCTACTGGGTCTTGAGTAGATTAAAAGGTAGGCCCTGTGGGTTGCATTATCTCTAAATCATTCATGATGTATTACACTTAGTTTAAATGAGTGAGTCCCATTTGCACAATTGGCCTATTAATTTACTCATCATTGATTTACACTACTTTCACTGGAGATCTTCCACCAGGCCCCTATTTTACATGCATTCTCACTAGCACAGTTTCAGAATTTTCCTCCTAGTCAGGCCTCCCTATCTCATTGTCCTTCCATTTGTCTTCATTTACTCACCCTTAATCTCCACCCTACATTGTTCCTTGTCTCTTGGCTTCTTTCAGTTTTGTCTGGCCTCCCCATTTTCCCTCTCCCTCACCCCGCCTTTCTTAAAGTGAGCACCTAAAAATGTCTAATTAGAGGTTAGCATTAGCAATACAGGGAGCAGAAGCCTAAAGGGTAAGAAATACAAGCAGACCAAAGTTAGGAAGAAGAGGAAAAACCTGTTCAGACAAAGAGAATGAAGTCTAAAGTTTAAGGGCTTCAAGTAATTTTTAACAAAGAAAAAAAACCACAGATAAGGGTTCCATAATGAAGACAGCAAAAGTTGTGCCCTTCTGCCACCTCAAAGAAGCTTTCAGCTCAGTTTTTTTCTCCCTATGTCTCATCTTTAGAGGCTTATTTGTACTATTTAGCTAATGAGCAGAAACTCCTCGCCTTTAGCTATAATCAGATCAACACACTGAGAAACATTTAAGATCAAAACACCAGTGAGAATATCTAAGGGCTGAAATGTAAGTATTATACGACTATGATTTCCATAGTGAGGATTTAAAAATCCTTATTATATAACACTATTTGTAAGACAAAAAAATAAGACATCTTTTTTGAGCGGGTGAAAAAATTTTAAAAGTTTACGATTTTTCTTTCTTTCCTTAAAGTCATATTTCTCTTCAACCTCCTTCACAGAATTTAATTATATATTTACACCTGAAACTTTTTTATTGATTATCATACTTCTTTTTATTCAAAATAAACAACTAAATTGAAATGGACATTTTCAATTTGTCCTTTGACAAAATTTTAAGGATCTACCTTTTGATTTGTTATTACAGTGATTGCTAATATGTAGTTAATCAGGATTACAAATATTTTACACATTTGACAAACTGTTAAACATGAAAAGCAGTATTGTGGATGTGTTAGTCAGCTTTTCATTACTGTGACCAAATACCTCAGAACATCAATTTGAAGGAGAAAGAGTTATTTTGGCTCACAGTTTCAGAGGTTTCAGTTCATGGTCAGCTGGTTCCAATGCTTAAAGCCTGTGTCATGGCAGTCAGGAAGCAGCGAGAGAGAGACAGAAAGAGACAGAGAGAGACAGAGAGGAAGGGCCAGGGACCAGGGACAGACCCTAGGGTCAGGCCTCCTTGATCCACTCCTTTCAAGTAGGCTCCATTTCTTATTTCCAGCACCTTCCAATGATGCCATCAAATCAAGATCACCTCAAAGGATTAATCCACTGATAAGCTTAGAGCACTCATGATCCAATCATTTTGGAAAAGCCCATCAGCTGGCAACCACAGCTTTAGCACACAGGTTGTGGGAGACATTTCAAAGCTAAAGCGTACCAGTGTTGGCAATACTCCTCATACAGAGACGGATGGGGAGGCTGGTAGCTGGTGGCGGGCTTCTCAGACTTGGAGGTATATAAGGACAACCTGGGGATCGTCCTAAAATGCAGATTCTTATTCAGAATGTCTGGGCTTGTGATTCTGTTTCTTTTCTTCCAGCTTTACTGAAGTATAATGCTCCACAGAAGATTGCGCATATATAATGTGTACATCTTGACAAATTTGGGTATTCTTTTTTTATTAGTGCATGTTTGCAGTACATAATGTTTACATCCCTTCTGTGGAGTTGGTACAAGTACATAACACATTTTAATTACTTTTTCTCATCCCCTTGCTCTCTCCTTCATTCCTCACCCATCTCTTGAGCCCCTACCCTTTTGAGAAAGACGTAGCTCCCTACTTCCTATTAACTAGGGAGGATGAAATATTAAAGGCATCTTTTGTGGGTTCATATCCCTCTTTATCTTAAGGATTCATTTGATTTACTTGTTCTAACAAAAACTTGAAGTAATCTTATGGAAAAACGTAATAAACATAAAACTGGAAATAATATTGAAGATATATATTATTTTTCTTCTCCCTATCTTTTAAGGATAAGTATGCTATTTTAATTTTACTTTAGGGCTTTTAATTCTAGTGTATGGCTCGGCAAGTAGAACAATGTGGTCAGCTAATCCCTAAACTGGTAGGAGGAACTACGTCCTTATTTAATGTCATTATTCCCAATAATTTATTAATCAGATAATACCTTCTTGCTGAGTTTTTCTTGATTGACATTTTTAATAGAAAATATTGTACATCTAATATTCCTAAAGTAGGTAAAGATATGAAAGTACACTGAAAATAAATAACTTTTCCAAATGATGAAACTCTGTGGCTGAAGACCACAGTTACTCAGCTCTGTAACTCCAAGCCCAGTACAACAAGCGTGTAATTTATCAGACTATCAAGAGCCATCACAAGACTGTGCCCTATACCCAACATTTCCTTAAATTTTAACCCTATCTAAGAAACTCACCACAGTTTAAGAGGTATGAATAGAGATTTAGAAATCTCATACGGGGCCAAAAAAGAGACTGCAGCAAACCTAAAAAGAGAATAATAAGCAGAGGTGGGACAAAAGGGAAAAGAAATCAAGGCAGACAACATTTACAGTAGATCAAAGTAATCTTCCATTTGGTAAAAGCAATGACTTAATCATCTTGTATTGTGATTCTAGAGATTACTATAAAAATACTGACTATTATCAGAATTAAAGTGGTGCTCAGAGCTTCCAAAACAGTCTTAGCAAGTAGGCAGTTCGTGTGTCCAACATTGGGTCTCATCTTCTTACAAAGTTATTGAGGCTGGACCAAATGATCTTTAGGGTATCTTCCACTAAAATTCTTGGAAAACTCGGATTCTGCCTATGTGCTACTAAAGTGATATACTTATAAATTTATAAACTAAGTACAGAAGAATTGGATATAGAATTAGGGTACCAGGGTTCTAGCTTTTATTCAAATACTCAATCTATAATTCAATTTGGCCTCAGGTTCAGAATTATAGGACTAACCAAGTAACCAAACCAAGGCTTTGGAAATAATCTACCCAACTCTCCTAAGTAACATTACTTTTGGACTCATCATTCTCCATTGATGTTCAGTTTGCTATTTTAAGGTTTTCAATATATTTTAAAGGCAAGTATCATTTTTGTCTTTAAGCATAGTACTGTATTCGTATTTCAAAAGATCTTAAAGACTTTATCATGATTCCCTTTCAGTTTAAGTTGAAAATGTCTTTCATCAGAAATACATCCTTGGGGCTGAGGGTGGAGCATCTGCTTAGTATATATGAGGCCCTGGGTTTGATCCCCAGAACTGCAATAGAAAAGTCTTCCAATTTACTTGAAAAATAAAATGTCTTATACGTTAAGCATAATCATACAATTTCAGAGTTAAAAGAATAGTTGAAAATATCACTCCAGTGCTTTGTTTCATCTTTTAAAAGACTATGGGCAAGTGTAGAGGCAAGTGTAGTATGCAGATAGGACCTTCAACTCCAAACTCCAGCTCAATCGAGGACCACTTCAAATCTCTCCATTTATTTGTTCTACTGAAGTTTTTCATGGGCAAGCCTTCAGCCCTTGAATATCTCTTTGTTGCTCTTGGACCAGAGATCCAAATCCTGTACCTGTCCTTCAAGAACCTAAACAAGGGGACTGGGGATTTAGCTCTAGTGATAGAGTGCTCGCCTAGCAAGTGCAATGCCCTAAGTTTGATCCCCTGCAAAAAAAAAAAAAAAAAGAAGAAGAACCTAAACAAGATTTCCAACCTTAATCCTTTTCCCTCTACCAGTGCCCTTTCCTCCCCCCTGTAATAGTTTTCGAGCCTGCTGTTCCTTGCTGCCTAAAGACTTCTCACCCCTACCTGGCTGCCTCCTATTTACCCAACAGATAATCAGCTTAAATGTATCCATGAGCTGCTCCAAACACACAGCCTCTTATGGCACTGTAAATAGCAATCACCATGATTTTCATTTAGTAAGTAAATACTTATTTCATACAGGTTGTCCCTGCTAGAATGGAAGCTCTATGAGGGCAGAAACCACAGCTCTTCATGAACACAACCTAGCATCATACTCCAGATCGAAAATACAGAAATAGCTCAATAAATATTTGATAAATCAGTGTATGTGTTAAAGGATGATCCTGAGGATACCAAGAAACACACAAATGTCAAGACACAACTATCAATATTAAGTATCAAATAAACATCAATGTGCAACCCAGATCAAGACTCTTAAGGAATTCAGAAGACAGTATCACCACCATGGAAGCAGATAAACAGGGACAGATGGAGATGACAACATGAATTTTTGCCAAGTTTGATGCTGACTACTTAACTGATCTACATGATTTACCTCATTGAATAAATTGCTTCAACAATTATGTCACTCCTCAATTTCAAAGACTAGAGTACCGCCAGTAAACAGCAGAGGTGAACCCACTTTATGTCTGGTCTGACTCCAAAACCTAGGGGCTTTCCACTGTACAGTACTGTCCTGCCTGCTAGAAAACACACCCTGCCCGACAGACCAGGCAGCACTCGGGCTGAACCTTGAAAGCCAGACACTATGGGGTTCTCAGATCCAATGTGTTTTGTAATTACTAAGTGGGAAATATGCTCTGTACTACTCAGTCATTATGGTTCCTGAAGATTACATAGCATAGGCATACTGAACGGGAATTTACTAATTTATTCTAAATTTAATTCCCATGTTGATTGAGATGATAAGAGCTTCTGACAGCAGAGAGGTTCACAAAGAAATCGCCCTATTTTCCTCCTTAAGAAAATCAACAAGGCTCATACTACAAAATTATATTGTTAGCTACTGCCAAGCCACAGTATTTGGTTATTTGTATTTGTAAGAGCAAGCAATGATAACTTTTCAACATGACAAAAGGAAGCAGTATTAAAGAAATGCAGCACACTCAGAGGAAAGGAGTCCACTTTTGACTTCTTTATCAAATCCCAGAATCTCAACTTTTTTTTTTTTAACCAAGATGGCGCCAAAAGCAAAGAAGGAATCTACTGCTCCTCCCAAAGATGAAGCCAAAACAAAGGGTTTGAAGGCCAAGAAGACAGCACTGAAAGGCATCCACAACCCCCCCCCCCCACACACCCCACCTGTCATTGACGTTGCAAGGGCCCAAAGCACTGTAGCTCTGGAGGGTACCAGCCCAAGTACTCTTGGAAGAGTACTCCACCACTATCGCCATCACCGTTGACCATGAAGCAGACAGAAGACACTACACTCATGTTTACTGTGTCTATCAAGGTCAGCAAGCAGACCTGACACGCAGCAAGGAAGGAAGCTCTGTGATGCTCACGTGGCCAAGCGTCAACACCCTGATGAGGCTCGATGGAGAGAAGATGGTGTATGCTCATGGGCACCTGACTGTGATGCTTTAAATGTTAATGACGCAACTGGGAACATCTATATTGAGTCTAGCTGATTGATTTCAAAATATACACCTTTTTACCATGAAACGAAAGAAGAAGGAGGAGGAAGAAGAAGAAAACAAGGAGAAAGAAGAAGAATGCACAGCAACAGCAACAAAGCAGTGAGGAGTCCAAAGGTTCCGTTCGTAAAAAACCCTGAATCTGCCAGAACTTCCCTGGCTTTCTTAGGCCAGTTTTCCTTGCCAGTAGCAGAAGGTGGATTAACACAGTGACCAGATCCCATTCTCCATATTACAGCAATATTTTAAAGAAATGTTTTATATGTAAGAACTTGAAAATGTTTGCTTGAAACCTCATGAGATTCTGTGAAGCAGTGTGAAAGTCCCTTAAGATCTTTGGCTCCTCTCTTGAACTTCTGTCCTTTCTATGGTCAAGAACCGTTCTGAAAAGGCCAAATATATATGAAAGGGTATTCAGTTCCAACTATAATTTTTAAGATGCTAATAAAAACAAAAATAGTTCATTGTTTATCACATTGCTGGGGACAGAATGCAGTGGCACTCTACCAAAAAACTACATCTCTAGTCCTTTTTAACTTATTTTTTTTATTTTCTATTTTGAGACAGGTCCTTGGTAAGTCACCAAGGCCAGCCTCAAGTCTTTTGCCTCTGCCTCCTGAGTAGCTGGGATTACAGGTGTGTGCTACCACACCCAGCCAAGTATGGACGTGTTTTAATAAAACAGGTTTGCTAAGATTATACCCTGGGAGTGATTATACCCTGTAGTCCCAAATATGGTGAGTTAATGGTCCCTTACAAACAGACATAGTGACATTAAAACTACTGGAGGTTCCATTTGACCCAGCTATTCCCCTACTAGGGATCTTCCCAGAAGAATTAAAATCGTCATGCCACAGGGATGTATGCACAACCATGTTCATAGCAACACAATTTGTAATAGCTAAGTCTTGGAAACAACCTAAATGCCCAACAACCAATGAATGGCCAAAGAAAATGTGGTTTTTCTACACAATGGAGTACTACACAGCCATAAAAAAGGATAAACTATGTAATGGATGTAAATGGATGTTCCTTGAGAATATACTTTTAAGTGAAATAAATCAGACACTCATGAGTACACATCGAACTGTCTCTCTGATATGAGAAACCATAACTGTAAATAAGGACAAAGAGGTGTAATAGATAGTATATAAAAGGAAGATAATATACCAAGGAGAGGAGTACTAGAAAGAAAGAAGGGGAAAAGCAGAAAAGCAACAAAGGAAAGAAAAGGGAAAGGGAAAATATGGAAAATTATGAATAAACCTGTTGTAAATAGGGAGGGAGGGAACAGAGGGGAAGGGTGGGGAAGAGGGGGGAGAACCAAGATGCATCATGTACAGGTACAAAATAAATGTGATGAATGTAACCATTATATGTAAAAATGTGCCAATACATGTTCTTGGTTTAAAAAAAAAAATACGTAGCCTTTCACCCAGAAATTCAGCCCTTAGGAACTGATCCTAAAATGATCAATGGATGTGACAAAAAGAAAGAGCACAGAGTCACATCATTAAAGTGGAAAAACAGCAAACAACCTAAATATCCATCAGTACAGGGGCATGGCTAAAATTTATGTTTCATGATGGCACATTATGAAGTTATCAAAAAGTACTACTGATACATGTACTGACGTAAGAAAATGTGTGAATTCACTGACCACTTGATGTTTGACATTCAGTATTGCTATGTGTACTGTTTTTTGTGCTGTTATGAAATAAACATAAATTTCAAAATGACAACCCAAGGGAAAAATATGGGTTGAGTGAGCAATTCACAACTGGAAGACATCATATAAGAAGAATTATAAGCATGCAATTAGATAAACTACTGGATTTTGACACACTAGTAATAATCTGCTTTTCTCAGAGTTACTTAACATAGTACTTTGCTAGCTCTTAATTAAGGGCTCGTAAGTTTACCTACTGTTTATTTTATTTACTTATCTATTTATTTTGGTAATACTGGTGATTGACCCAGGGCCTTTGCACTAAACTACATCCCTAGTCTTTTGTACTGTTTGAGACAGGCTCTTACTAAGTTATCCAGGCTGCACTTGAACATGGGATCCTGCTGCCTCAGCCTCCCAGGGTGCTGAGCTGACTTGTGTGCACCACCGTTCTCAATTCTCTTTTCTTTTGAGAAAAGCACTTTTACTTTAATGTAAATCTGCCTTACACCTGACTCTTTTGTTTTTTCTTTGAAAACTGGAGAAACTAGGCTTTCCGAAGGACTCGTGTAAATGCAGATTCCAGATGTATACCATGTTAAATGAACTGTATCAAACAAATTTTGAAATTAATTTGAAAGGATAAAATAAAATCTAACTCAGTAAAAAAATTTCTCAAAGTATCACAGAATATAACCAAAAGAGAAGTATATTGTGTGTGTGTGTGTGTGTATGTGTGTGTACACACACACACACCACAAGAGACTTATACACACTATTCTATCAACTCCAAGATACCCATTTTGGCACATTTTACCATCTCTGAAATTGGAATGCATCTTAAAATCAATGGCCTGTCAGTTTAATTGTTAGTATGTTTTCCTAGTAGTACATAAAATAATGTTGTATCTTCCAAGTGATGGCACCTTCAATTAGATGAAATATGGTTTTATCACCACAACACTTAATTCTTCTGATGGCGAGGAGAAGAGCAGATAAATCAAGCCGCCAGTACTATCAATCGTGCCTTTCACAGAGCAAAACAAACAAGAGAAAACGAACACTGTTTCTTCCAAGTAGAACAATTTCTCCCATTCCACCTTCATCTAAATCAGTTTCCCGAGAAACACATACAATGACAATATATCCACCTAAATATTTCTACTCAATAAATAAATTAAGTAAGTAAATAAATAAATAAATATTTCTATTCAAAACATAAGCTAATATTTTGAATGGAGCCAACAGTAGTTTTTTTGGGATTCCAAATCCATCTTCAACCTTTATGACAGTATTTAAATGAATAAACTTCTCATCGGTAGCATAAAAAAATTCATATTGTAGCTATATGGCAGCTACTATTTTTTTTTCAGCAATTGGTCTGATTTTTTAATAGAATAAATGTTCAAAGTGGTAATGATTGCTGTAAAATATCTACACATCAGGATTGAGGCATTTTTCACTTTATTTCCTTAATTAATTAATTTGTGGTACTGGGGATTAACCCCAGGGCCTCACACTGACTTAGAGGCTGGAGGCATTTCCCGAGGAGAAAGCAATTCCCCCTATTTTATCCTCTTCTGCCCTTTATCCCTCCTTTGCACAAAATCCCTCCCCAAAAAAGTTCATTTAATATAGCATCAGTTAAGTATGGCAGTGTGCTCTTCTGCTGCTTCCTGTGCTGTTACGTATTTGCAATGCCCAAATGTCCATGCTGAAGTTCGTGGTGTCAGAAGGTGGAGCCTGTTGTGGGTGGCCGGATCATGAGGGTGAAACCCTCTCTCCTAAATGGGGTCAGCACCTTTATAAAAGAGGCGGATGTAAGGACACAGCTAGCAGGTGACACCTGTGAATCAGACAGCAGATCTGCCAGTCAGTCTGCCAGCACAGTGACCTTGGACTGCCCAGCCCCTAGAACCATGAGAGGCAAACTTCTGGTTCTCATACACTACTCAGTTATTGTGTTTTGTTAGTAGTATTGTATGATAGAAGACAAAAATTGGTATTGAGAAGTGGGGGTGCTGTGTGACAACTGAAATGTGGTGACAGCTTTGGTACAGGCCAGAAGAGTTTGGAGGTTTGCCCTCTAAAAAGCCTATCCTGCCATTAAGTCTGGTTCTCCAATCTTCTGTATCTACTGGGGCCCACGCTCTGAAAGGAGGGAAGTGCCACAATGTTGACAGGCCCAAGGAAGCCACGGACACCCAAATAAATCTCTCTCCTCCCCTCTCTCTCCTACATGTGCACACTGTCATGGATGAGCACGAGGCATGAACTCAACGTAACAATTTATGTTTAATGCATCCTAGCTACATATTTGAAATCCCAAAAATGCCTGTTGCGCCCTACGATGTATCCACGCTGTTGTTTTGTTGTTGCTGTCAGTGGAGAAGGGAGG
>PVJO010019522.1:0-34045 GCA_004026905.1 Hystrix cristata
CCAAGCAGAGGAATAGCCGGGTCAAATGGAACCTCTAGTTGTAGTTTTCTGAGGAATCTCCACACTGATTTCCACAGTGGTTGGACCAGTCTACATTCCCACCAACAGTGGAGGAGGGTTCCTTTTTCCCTGCAGCCCCGCCAGCACTTGTTATTGGTTGATTTCTTGATAATAGCTATTCTTTCTGGAGTGAGATGGTGTCTTAGTGTTGTTTTGATCTGCATCTCTCAAATGACCAATGATGTTGAACATTTTTTCATATATTTATTTGCTATTTTTGTTTCTTCATCTGAAAAATGTTTATTCATTTCAGATGCCCATTTTTGGATAGGGTTTTTAAATTTGGGGGGTTTGATCTTTTTGAGTTCTTTATATATTCTGGATGTTAGACCTTTGTCTGAGTGACAGCTGGCAAAAATTTTCTCCCAGTCTGTGATTTTTCGCCCTACTCTATTAGTAATTTCTTTTGCCATGCAAAAGCCTCTTAATAGGATGTGGTCCCAAGCATCAATTCTTTGAATTGTTTCCCGTGCAGTCTGAGTTCTGTGTCTTCGAGAGTTCTTCCTATTTTATTCTGCAGGAGATTTATTGTTTCTGTTTTTATGTTTAGATCTTTGATCCACTTCGATCTTAGTTTAGTACATGGTGATCTTATTTTCTTCTAAAAGTCTTACTGCTTTATATTTATGCTTGTGATTCATTTTGAGTTAATTTCTTCATAAAGCATGAGATAGATCAAGCTTTGTTTTTTTAGTTTTATTTGCTTATGTTTATCTGATTGCTGAAGCAGTATTTTTGATCCAAATCATTTGGGTCTTTGAGGTGGGTCTATTTCTGGGCTGTTCTGTTTTATTCATTTCTTCTATTTCATTGTGTTTATCCTTCCACCAATACCATATAGTCTTAATTGATGAAACTAGGTTGACTGATTGGTTACATTTTCTCCTTTTTTGAGAGTTTTTTTTGGAGACAGGATTTCTCGATGTAATTCAGGCTGGCCTTGAACTCCCTATGTAGCTCAAACTGGCCAGCAATCCTCCTGCCCCAGCCTCCCAAGTGCTGGGATTACAGGCATGTGCCATTATGTCTGGTTTTTGCTTTTAGCTGTTGTCTTTACTTTGCCTTTCCATACAAATTTTATTTTATGTATTTTTAATGTATTTATTATTTAAGAGTAGGAAAATTTATTGGGTAATAGGATTAGCTGCTGAGAGACAGGAATGAGTTGCCTCTATTTTGTTTTTTTCCATGATAAGAGTATTTTAAAAAGCAATTAAAGTCTGTATTATTTGTCTTACCTGACTAAAGGAGAAAAGATCTAACCAAGTCTTATGTATGAGTAAATAATTATCCTCTCTCTGTTATATAAACTAAAACACAATCATTAAAACTACAGAGCCAGTATGGCTTTTTTTGTGTGTGCTGGGGATCGAACTCGGCCTTCTGCTTACCAGGCAAGTGCTCTAACCATTGAGCTAAATCCCCAGCCCAATGCGACTTCCACTTGTCTTTTTTTTTTTTTCTTCATTTGTCTTTTTTTGAAGGTTGACCTTTGCTTTTATCTAACTGAATCCGTTTCTCCACCAATGTTGTAGCTGCTAACAACTTTTCTGAGAAGTCTTACATACAGTTGTAGGCTTATTAACACCTTCTAGTTGAAATTCTTTCTACTTATAGCTTGTTCTTCCTATGTCCACAACTCTCTTTCCAAAAGACTTGTGTGTCCCATGCTTTGTATGGGATCTTCTGTTTTTGTTTTTGGGTTTTTTTGGGGGTGGGGGTGCTGGGGATTGAATTCAGGGCCTTGTGGTTGCTAGGCAGACGCTCTACCACTTGAGCTAAATCCCCAATCCTTGGGATCTTCTGTTTTTGAGCACACATAAGATTTTCTCATCCATCTGATGATTCTAGGTACTTGTATTAAAAATGACTTAGGTTGATATGTCTTTCTAATTTTTATATTACTGCTGTAGTAAAAGTAGCGAAAAATGAAAACTGGTCATTTTGGGTTTGTTTCGGGTTTTTTTTCGTTTTCTTTGTTGGTCATTTCATATTTATGTATTGGTTTAACTGTAAATAAATTTGAATTACATAATGCTCACACAGTTGTTTTTAGTTTGTCCAAAATAAAGTATATTAGTATTTATTAATAACTGTGTGACAGCTGAGCGTGGTGTGATGCATGCCTATAATCCCAGCACTCAGGAGGTTGAGGCAGGAGGATCACCACAAGTTCGAGGCCAGCCTGGGCTGCATAGTGAGTTCAAGGTCAGCCTGAACTGCATAGCTAGACCCTGTTTCAAAAAATAAAAACACTGCGTGACACTTCTCTAAAATGTGAACTGTGTGAGAGAATGTATGCTGTACATTGCCAAGGAAGGCATATTCAAATTTAAGCCTGCTCTGAAACAATCTGTTCATTATCTCACCATTTTCTGGTTCATTTTAGAATCAAGATTTGTTTGCTACATCACAAAATAAAGAATTTGATCCCCTTGGTCCTTTGCCCCCTGGATGGGGTAAGTCACATGAATTCTTTTAAGTTTTGTCATTTTAAAAATTACATGTTTATAGATCATAATCTACTTTTGTTTGGGTGAATAACTGGGACATTTTTGGACGTGTCAATTTAACTCAGAGTGCCAAATGTGCATTAAAATCCGCAAACATTCTAAGTTGACTCTTAGTAAAATAAAGTTACTCTTCCAAAGTTTACTCTTCCAGACTTTTAAAAATATTGATCACTCAGCAATAAAAAAATGAATGAACTGTTGATACAGCAGTTTACACAGACCTCAAGGGCATTGCATGGTGGCTTGTGTTTGTTTTTGGTAGTCTTGCAGAATGAACCCAGGACTTTACACTGAAATATATCCCTAGCCCTCTTTATTTTTTTTATTTTGAGATAGGGTCTCACTAAGTTGCCCAGGTTACCCTTGAACTGGTGTTCCTCATGTCTCAGTCTCCTGAGTAGCAGGGATTACAAGTATATTCCACCATGCCCAGTGGAAACTATTATGCTTGGTGAAGAAATTGATCTCAGAAGATTCTATACTTGTATCACTCCAGTTTCTCTTACTGTAACCAAATATCTGAGGCTAGGTACTTTATAAACAGAAGGTATTCACTTAGCTCACAGAACTGGAAGTTCAAGGGCATGGTGCAGGCTTTTGCATAGCTCTAGTGAGGACCTGTCAAATGGCATCACAGTGGTGGGAGTATATGTGAGAGAGATTATGTGGCAAGACAGGAAGCTGGAGACTTTTAAACCCCTTCTAAGAGCACACCTGCAGTGACCTAATTACCTCCCACTAGTTTCTGGTGGGAGGTCCACCACTTAGAGGTCCACCACTTCCCAACATTGCCACAACGAGGACCAAGTTTTCTATCCCTCGGTAAACACCCGGCCATGTCCAAACCATGATAGTACTATAGGATTAAGTTTATATACCATTCTCAAAATGACAGAACTACAGATGGACAACAGATTAGTAATGGTCAGGGGACAAGATAGGTGAGAGGTGAATGCAAATATAAACAGTAACATAAGAAAGTTCTTAAAAAACACACACATATAAACCCCCCCCCCAAAAATGGAGTTCTTACGTGATGATGGAAAAGTTCTACATCTTGATTGTGGTGATAGTGACATGAATCTGTACGTGAGATAAAAATACATAAGATTATGTATTCATCTACGTGAATTTACCTTTTAAGAATGCTGAATGTTGAACAGTATAGGTAACAGTAATATATCAATGTCAGTTTCTTGTTTTTGATACTGTACTGTAACTACGTAAGATGTCACCGTTGGGAGAAACTGTTTACAAGAGTATGTTAAGATTGTACAATTTTATTTATTTGTTTGTTTGTTTATTTATTTGTGGTGCTGGGGATTGAACCCAGGGCCTGAGCACGTGGAAGGTAAGCACTCTGCCACTGAGGTACCAACCCACGACAGTGATTATACAGATCTTCTAAAGTACAGTTATGAATTTGATTGACTTAGCATTATTTTAAAAGACAGTGGAAGGAGAATATGTGAAGATGGTGACTTCATGCCATCCACAATGGAACACATGAATATGCCCTGATATTGAGTATATTTAATATCTCAAATTATTAAAACTTTAATACATGGTAAAATAGAGCTACCCTACCAAATTCTGTTCTGTAGTGATATACTGTATAATAGTCACAGCACTGTGGCTAGATTCCAGAATAAAGATGGCAATATTCAGGTTTCACCAAGAGTCAGGAAAAGAGAAACTTGTATAAATATTTTAATGCTAAGTTTATTGAGACATCATAAGATAATACAAGTTACCTTTGTCCTCTGCAATTATAAGAAGTGCTCAAAAGTGGTGGCCTTTAGCATCCAGATATTTATTAGTATGGTGGACTGCTGAAGTGTGTGTACATTTTTTTTGACGGTCTCTGTATAAACAGTTTTGAGTAAAAGCTAAACAGAATATAGAGAATGGAAAACAACAAGGCGGAGCTATTTATGGGACCAGGTGTTTTATCCTGAAGAACAGCAGATAATTTATCATATTCCGGTTAATTCAGAAAGTAGTATTTCAAGATAGTCTTGTGTGAAAACATTGGTCCCAAGATAAATTGCTCTGCCACTACTGAGTAAGTGAAGAATAATATTAACATATCAAGATCACATGAATCTGGGCAAAAAATGATACTGGTCGTATAAACCTTGTTTGAAAAATCCCATTGCTTGTTAAGGTTATTTGTCCTCTAAACCCTTCTGTGAGTCAAAGGTGAAAAATGTAGTAGACCTTACTTATAACTGTTGTTGATACTAACTTACAACAAAGGGAGGACACATTAAAATACTTTCTATCTTTACCAAAGCCTGGTGGTGTTCTGGCTTTATTGGAGCCTGGCCCTTAGCAGGCATATTGAACCTGAACTGTCAGATTACCTTCCTAGACATGGCTGGTTTGCTCAGCTTTATTTCTACAGTTGTTATATATGTATCCATGTTATAGAAAGAGAAGTTGATTCACTAGGATATCTTTGAAGGATATATCCTTATCTCCTTAATTTTATTGCAGAAAAGCTATGTCCTTCTTTATGATGCTGGTCAAAAACAGACTGTTTTACTCTTTGGGAGCAGCTGTAGGAAAAATCACTTGTTTATAGAAGCCTGAGTTGTGGGCTGTGTCGCCTTTATTAGAAAAGTTTTCTTTCTGGTCCTTTCTTTCTTTCTTTATCATTATCTTCATCATCCAGATCTTTCTCATTTTTGCTTTAGCCAATGACACTTAAAATACTGTCTTTAAAGATCCAGCTTATCTAGGTTACCAGCTTCATGTCCTGCTATTTTACAGTTTGCCTGTTTTTAGGTTTCACACACCTAAAGTTGAAATGCTGCCCTCTTCTTAAATGAATTCATGATCATCCCTACTGCTCAGGGCAAGCATTACTTTATGACTCCCTGTCTTTGGCACATATGCTTTACTTGTAGTACCAGAGATGCCATTGGCTGGTCCTGTTACAGATGAGATCCACCTGATATACCTTCAGTATTGCTACAGGACATAGAATTCTATTTTATAGCCTGTGTTTTTCATTCTGAGGTTAGCAGCATTATTTTTGTGACAGTGTATATGTTTAAATCCAACTTTGTAACCATCTCCAACTTATATGTGCTCAGGCTAGACATTACCACATCATAAACTGGCAGTAAAGAATTTCTAGCACACACACACTGTCATAGGGGCTAGAAAACAAAGAATGCTTCTCATTCAACGATGTAGTTTAATAAGACTTTGTATAACTGGTTCACCCATCAAATGTAGAGATATTTTCTCATTTTCATAATTGTTGTGAAAGAATATACAGAGTAGCAAGAAGCTTCTGTTTTTTACTGCCATATTTGTCAAGCCAGAAAGTGCAAGATATACATTCATATTTGATGTTCAGTAATGTCTGTATTTTTTATCATGTGATTTTTCATAAAAGTAAGAAATTAACTCTGTTGTCATAGCCCTTACTCTCATTAAGTAGATGACCCTTCAGTTTTCAAGTGTGTCTATCTTTGAAATTTTGTTTCTAACTTTGTCTTGCATCATATTAGTTTCCAAAGGGAAAATCTCTGACCCTAAAATCTGAATTGACATGACAGATAAAAGATGAATATATGCTTAGCTGTGCTCTTAGGTTATTGCTTTTATGTTATAAAAATTATTTTAGAAGTGAAGCTCAGGAGTAGAATGTGTGCTTAGCATTGCAGTAGTCCTAGGTTCAATCCTGTGTACTACAAAAAAGAAAAAAGAAAACCCAACTTTTTACAAAAAGTTATTTAAGTATATTTATTTTGGGGGGTTTTTTTGAGTGCTGGGGATCGAACTCAGGGCCTTGTGCTTGGTAGGCAAGCACTTTAACCACTGAGCTAAATCACCAGCCCCAGTTATTTGAGTATATAATTTTAAACTAGACAGGTAATTCTAGAGTCTGCAAATAAGTGAAAAATTTAAAAACTTAATAAACTACCAAGACATAAACTTACTTTACTGTCATCTAACAGATGCAAACTAGAACATCGTGGGTGCCTATTTTTGCTTAAGAGATAGCTTTAGAGTTGATGACATGTTTCTGCACTTTCAGCTTTGATCAGTGAATCCTGAGTTACTATTCAGGCACAGGCTGTAAAGACACAGAATCCTATTTTTCTGTATATTATGCATACTTGGATTTTGTTGTTATAGTTTTGTTTTTTTTTTTTTTTTTTTGAGACAAGTTCTTGCTGCGTAGTCCAGGCTATCTTTGAACTCTCTGGGTAGCGCAAGCTAGCTTTGAACTCACGGCAGTCTTCCTGCCTCAGCTTTCAGGGATTATAGGTGTATGCCACCACGCCTGGCTCACAACTGGATTTTAGGTTTAGTTGATGTAGTGGGTAGCTGAGATGTCAAGAGTAGGTTCATGATACTTACTAGTGTATCTTGGCATCACTGCTGCTTGAAATAATGGAATCAGTGCTGGAAAGATTTTTGTCACCGAATGCTAGTTTGACAAGATATAATTTGGCCTAAGACTCTGCCATAATATCTTTAAAAAAATCCAAAGCTTCTATATGTATGTTATTTGAAAAAATGTATCAACTCTCCAAACCACAGAACATAAAAATTAATTTTCTTGGGTTGGGGGTTTAGCTCAAGTGGTAGAGTGCTTGCCTGGCAAGCTCAAGGCCCCGAGTTTGATTCCCAGCACCAAAAAATAAATATCTTTAAAAAAAAAAGTTAACTTTCTCAACATGGAATTAAACTCAATATTTTATTTCAAAATTGCTAATTCTTAGAAAGTATGGTTTTTTAAAAGTTTGAATCCATTCCATAATCTTTAATACATCAGTTATTCATTTTGAGACATGTTGATCAAATAAGAAAATTCATATACAGAAACACTTTTAAAGAGTTCATTGATAGTGGATAGAGAAACCAGTAGGTTAAAGATAACAGAACTTAAAATTGAAAGTTGAAAGCTATTTGATTGGGTTATTAAAAGAAGAAATGATAGCCACATGTCTTCTAACCCTTAATAAGGGAAATTCTATAGAATGGGAACAAGAAAACAAGGAGAAACTGAAAGCAAGAGCAGCAGCTTTAGATATAGTGATTAGATAACTGAGCCTTACTGTCCATTTCATGGATGCAAAGTTATTGCATATATTTAGGATTTGGAACTGGGTAAATTAAGTAACAGAATATTTCTAAAATATGAAGGCTGGGTATATAGCTCAATAGAAGAGGGTTTGTATGGCGTGTACAGGCTCTGGGTATGATTTCTACCAAAAAGAAGAGAGCAAGTTACTCCTATCCCTCATAGTCCTCTGTCATATATAAGAAATGAAATGAAATATGGTATGAGGCAAAAACTCCTGAATTGAGACCCTAGTTTTCATCCTTGTCTCTACTACTTAATTCTGAGGTTTTGGATAGACCTCTTAACTTGAGTTTTCTTTATTATCAGGATAAATGTAAAACCACATACCCCATGGGGCAATTACCAGCAAACTGAGTTTGAATGGCTCAGTGGTAGAGTGTTTTTCTTAAATGTAGAGACGCTGGCTTCAATCCCCAGCACCAGAAAAATAAATGAATAATAAATAAATAAAGTGAGGTCATGTGCAAAAAGCTAAATAACTGTTACTTTGCTGCTGTTGGTCCTATGGGCAGGACATTGTGAATTATGTCAGCTTAGCTTCTAGGATGTAATGACATTTCTGTAACATCAATAATTATGTGCATTCAATAGTTAAATAATCTTTAAAATATGATATAGAAACTATAAAATCAGTAGTGCAACAAGATGTATAAATTCATTTGTTTAAGATTTGAAGAAAGAGATTATGCCAACATTAATGCTTTGCTTTGTTTGTTTGTAATAAAGAGAAGAGAACTGATAGCAATGGCAGAGTGTATTTTGTCAATCACAACACTCGAATTACTCAGTGGGAAGACCCCAGAAGTCAAGGGTAAGAACTTTTAGTTCTAGTGTATATATAACCTCTTAAAGATTGTTTACCTGTTCCTGATTCAGTTACATACCTTCCCCCCAAAGGCCTTAAACAATAACCTACATACTTTGGAAAGAGACAAGTCATTACTTTGTTTCAATGAAAAATTTAAGACTTTCTTGAGAGTAAGATTAAAAAAAACACTCACTGGTATATGAGATACACTTACATCCATATATGTACTTATGTATACTTATTATTAGTAAAATCAGATTAGTAATTCTAAAACAGGATTTCCTCTGAGATCACTGGGTAGAATTGGAGATGTGACTTAGGGAAATACTACATATTCAGTTTCACCAATCTTTACCTGAAATTAGTATTTCCTTCTGTTAGGCTACAACCTAGTAGAATTAGAGTACCTAGAACTTTACCACCAGTAGAAATTGCACGGTTTTTAAAATACTTGGTGGTTGATGCAGATATCGCAAAATGTTGTATATACACATAAGAACTTCCAAGTTTCCAATGTACTAATAAAGAGATACCTTAACACAAGTTTGTCTTTCCAATGTTTTGATAACTATGTACACACAATTGCTTATCTTAGTAACATTATGTAATAGTCTATGCATTAGTTTGCTAGGACCAGTTTAACAAAGTAACCACAAATAGAGTAGCTTAAACAACAGAAATTATCTTACAGTTCTAGAGGCCAGAAGTCAGAAATCAGAGTGTCAGGAGGGCCATGCTTTCTCTGAAAGGACTAGAGAAAGATCTATCCCAGACCTCTCTCCTAGCTTCTTGTAGTTCCTTGGCTTGGTGTCAGCCTAGTTTCAATCTTCACTTGGCTTTCTTCCTGTGTACATGTTTCTGTGTCCAAGTTCTGTGTCCTCTTACTATAAGGATACTAGTTCTACAGAATTAGTGACCCGTTATACTCCAGTATGACTTCATATGAAACAGTACATTTCCAGTGATCCTGTTTCCAAATAAGGTCACATTCTGAGGTATTGGTGGCCAGGATTTAAACATAAGCATTTGGAGGGGAGACACGTTTAGTCTATACTACTATGCATTTATCGTACTGCCAGATGGTTCCATTCTGTGAGGAATTTGGCAGACTGCACAGTTTAGACATTAGCCAAAAGCCTAATTAGCACGCCCCCAAGACCATTCTTCCTTCAGATTTAACTGCCCACAAATTCTGCCACAGTTATTTTCAGGTATAAATTCAGGGAAAATACTCAGAATTCACTGAAACCTACTATACTCAGTCTTATTTATTGTAGAGAAAAAATACGAAGTAGAACCAGCAGAAGGAAGAGACGCATAAAGCAGTCAGGGAGGATTCCAAATGTCCAGCATTGATAAGGAATCATTGATCTAAGTATTGCCAATTAGAGAAGTCTCTGAGACCCAGAAATTTTATTTATGCTTGATCCTCTTGGATGACCTTTTGGCTCTATCCCTTCCTGGAGGTTTGGAGTAAGACCTAATACCTAATTCCTCCAGAGGTTAGAAGTGATGTGGTATGTCCCAAGCCTCCTTTATCAGTCAGTTTATTGACTGCTCACTGGTCAGAAGCCCCAGGCAGACTTTATAACAGGCACACTCCTGGTATATCACATCCCAGTGACTGAGGACAAAGACCAGACCTCTCTTAGAGTATGAGTAATTCTTCACAATACACATATCTTGACTCTGAAATTTCAATATAAAAAACAAACAAACAAAAAAGAAATTTCAGTAACTTATGTTCTAAAGGTATCCTTTAAATTCAGTACACCTATTTCTGGATAATTTTTTTATGGAGTTACTGCATTTAACTTGAATATATTCAAGTTCATAAAGAGATTAACACAATACTATCTTTTTTTTTTTTTTTTTTTTCGTGCTGGGGATCAAACTCAGGGCCTTGTACTTGCTAGGCAAGCACTCTGGCCACTCTGCTAAATCCCATCCCAACACAATGCTATTTTTAAGGACAGAATTTAACAAATCACCTTTCTGAAATTTACTGCCATTTTTGGTTCTCCCTTGGAATTTAAAAGTTTCAGAGCTAAAATTAGAATCAAATTTTTATAACTACTACAAATGACTTTGTAATTTGTTAGTAAGACAACTTGTTACTGTGCCTATCTTGGCATTATAACAAAGGAGAAACCTCTTGGAATTATAGCAAAAGAGAAACAAAAGAGACTACATTTTGGTAGTCTATTTTTTGTGATAGTTATATTCAATAATAGAAATGCAGCTAAATATTCTTAACATTTTGGTGTAGTCTACAAAATATGATTCAAGACTGTGGTTTTTCTTAAGTGTACTTGAGGAAAATGACACTCCTAACCACGATGGTGGCTCTCCAGAACGGTGAGACTAAATTCCTCCATATTCTCCCTTTCTGATGTAAACTTGAACAACATTTCCATTGTTCTCTCTCGTATTAAACCTACCAGGTGAGAAAACTGAAGGTATAAAATAGGAAAAAATGAAGTAGCATATATGGATACAAATTGCAACATTCATTTTACCTAACCAATTAAAAAGACTGATTTTCATTTATGTCAGAATATACAAAGACAGCAAAAGAAGTACTCAGTAGTTCCCTGCTCACTCATAGAAGATTTTTGAAATATAAAATTCTTAGATTCATTAGTAAGCAGTTTTGAGTATTCATGCTAATTTCTCAGTTATTTTAATATATATAACAGATTAAAATAAAGTCATTTAGATAACTCACTAGTGCCGTATAACCTGGTTACTGTTATGAAAGTCAAGTAATTTTTGCCAGGCAGGAAGTTGTTGCCAAACACACATACTGAAATGTGATAAATGCTGTGCTAGCAGTATATAAAAGTACCTTGAGAGACCTGAAGAAAATGAATCTGTAATAGGAGGAAGAGTATTAATAGTTAAATTTTTAGGGGTTAATTTGTGTTAAACTTTTTACTTGTCTCATTCCTCGTATAGTCTTTGTACATAGATATCATTACCTCTGTTTTATGGATAAAGATACTGGTGTAGCTTGACGTAAACAGCTTGCCCATGATACAGAATTTTCAAGGTATAAAGATAGGTATTAAAGAAGTACATAGGAAAATTTCATAAGGAACTTTTGAGTTACCTTAACAGAAGAAAGAGATTTGGTATGAAGAAAAAGGCTTCATTTGGAGATGGCAGTAGATCATGTCTTGTTTAGGGAAGTATTGAGTAGTTATGTGCCACGAAATCACAAGATTCATGGAAGGGAGTCAAATGTATGGGTACAGAAATAAATCTAAAATGGAACATTGAAGCCAGAGGAGAGAGGTTGAGTGAGTGCCAAATGAGGGAGTTCAGATCTTATCGTTGGCAATGATGGAACAATGATAGCATTTGAAAAGGAGAACTAAGTGGATGAGAACCAATTTTAGAAAGGTAGTCTGTCAGCAATATTAATGTAAGTGTAGAGCCAGAATGAGACTAGTGGTAGGAAATCCCAATTAGACAGCCGTTGAGAAAGTTTAGAAGAAAGAAGGTGGTGTTGTGGATTGAAAATCAGTATGAATATATGAAGACTTTTGTGAGGCAGAATGGGTAGAGCTTAGTAATCATGAAGTGTTTAAGGTGAGTTATTAGGTAGATGGGGAAACACAGGTTAAAAATATGGTGGGAAACTGGAGGTTTATTTTTAACATTGAGACAGAGTGATGAGTTTAATGTCTTTGTGGGATGTCCAGATAGAGATGTCTAGTAAACAACTGAAAATAATGGACATGTGGTTTTGCTATATTTATGGGTTATTTTAGTTTCTGTGCTTGGCAAACAAGCTACTCCTTAATGTTTTTGTGTGTTTATACTTTTTCCCTATGTTTTATAGTCAATTAAATGAAAAGCCCTTACCTGAAGGCTGGGAAATGAGATTCACAGTGGATGGAATTCCATATTTTGTGGACCATAATAGAAGAACAACCACCTATATAGATCCCCGCACAGGAAAATCTGCCCTGTAAGTTTTCTAAACATTGTAGATTAAAAGTAAAACTAATTTCTCAGATGTAGAGATCTAAATTAGCAAGGAATGGAAATCTTACTATTTTTTCAGTTGGTTTGCCAGTAGTTCTTTATCCACTGAATCATTTGGGGTTTTTTGCTTGCATTTTAGGAATGTTCTATATACAGTCCTGTATCAGTTAATGATGAGTATGTGTTCTGAGAAATGCATCATTGTGTGAGCATCATAGAGTGTACTTACACAAACCTAGATGGTTTAGCTTACTACACACCTAAACTATATGGTATATACACCCAGCCTACATGATAGAGCCTATTGCTTCTGCTGCCACAGTGAATAAAACACAATATTAAATGAAGCATAGGAGAAAATCATGAATTCAAGAGACATGGTAAACTGAAGGTGTTTGCCGCTACATACGGTCAATAGTATGGCATACTCTTTAACCATAAGCTCTTTTTTATGTAAATAGAAGGAGTATACCCTAAAATAATGATAAAAAGCATAGTATTATAAATATATATCAGTAATTTATTATCAAGTATTATGCACTATGCAGTCAGCATCATCACAAACATAAGTCATATTGAGCTATGATGTAAGTATCAATCCTTATTAGATACATGAATTTAAAAAAATTTTTTTAAGACAGGGTCTTGCTAGGTAGCCCAGGATGGCCTTGAACTCATGATCCTCCTGCCTCAGCTTCCTAAGTGCTGTACCCAGCCCTAAAGTTTTTTTTTTTTTTTCCCGGTACTGAGGATTGAACTCAAGGCCTCATTCGTACTACGCAAGCACTTTACCACTGAACTACATCCCAATCCATTTAAAAATATTTTCTCAGGGCCTGGGGATTTAGCTCAGTGTTTAGAGTCAGTGGTTAGGGCCCTGAGTTTGATCCTTAGTACCAAAAATAATTATAATAATAGGGCCTGGGGATTTAGCTCAGTGATTAGAGTGCTTGCCTAGGAAGCACAAGGCCCTGAGTTCGATCCCCGGCACCACAAAAAAAATAAAAAAATATTAAAAAAAAGCAGAACAAAAATAATTATAATAATAATAATAAAAATCTTCTATTTTGTGGGTTATCTTTTTACTCTACATAGTGTTGTTTGATACTCAAAAGTTCGAAATTTTGATAAAGCCCAGTTTGTCTTTTGTTGCCTGTCCCTTTAGTATCATAGCCAAGAAATCATTATTAAATCCAATGTCATGAAGGTTTGTTTTCTTCTGAGTGATTTATAATTTTAGCTCTAACATTTAGGCCTTTAATCCATTTTAATTTTTGTGTATGGTGTTGTATAAGAGTCCAGCCTTATTCTCTTGCTTGTGGATATATAGTTTCCCAGTACCATTTGTCCTTTCCCCATTGGCAAGGCTAATTGGCCTCACTTCTTACAAATGCACAGAATCTGTCAATACCATAACTGTGGGGACATTTAACATCCAAACCATAGCTGGAATATGGAAGAAGGGCAAATTGGAATAGGAAAAAGTAAAAACAAAAACTCCTACCAGCTTCTTTTTGAGAGTAGATTGGTGGGGGGAGGGGAGGTTGCTGGGGATTGAACTCAGGGCCTTGTGCTTAGCTAAATCCCCAACCCATTGGCCACATATAAAAGAAAATCCCACAACAGTGACTTCATCAAGATCAAAAATTATTTTTTTTCCCTTTTACTTAAAGATGGTCCTGCATGGACCTGGAAAATATAATGTCGAGTGAAATAAATCAGACTTGCAAGTTGGAATACCATATGTTACCCCCCATTGGAGTGAGGCAGAATACGAACAAAAGAAAAGGGTAAAAAATAGATACAGAAAGCCAAAGGGTTAGATACAAGCTAATAGGCAAAGGGTCCAAGGGAACAAGAAGGCAAAGGGGGAGAGGAATGGGAATCCAGAGGAATAATGATATCTTTTGTTTGTTTGTTTGTTTGTTTGTTTGTACCAGGGATCGAACTCAGGGCCTTGTGCTTGCGAAGCAAGCACTCCAACCACTGAGCTAAATCCCCGGCCAATATCTTAAAAATAAGAACCTAATAACCCAAATTTAAAACAGTGACACATACACTAGGTACTACAGTAACTTTATGTAGTTGTGACTTAATGTGTATCTGTGTGGTTGTTGACTTTGCTCATTGTCATAAACAAAAGGCACAATGTATTGTCTGTAAGCTTGTGTAATGGCCTGTAAGTTTGTGTAATTTGGAATAAATTTTAATAAAAATCTATTTTAAAAAATGGTCCTGGGGAAACATTTAGATTTTTTTTTTCCCTTTGTGTTAGGAATACACTGGGTATTTTTGTATTTGGCTGTTAACTACTGAGAGGATAGAGTATTTGGTTTCCTTCAGTATTATCTTTTTAAGTTGCTATATAGGTCTTGTTAACCTTTATTCTTCCTCAGGGACAATGGACCTCAGATAGCCTATGTTCGGGATTTCAAGGCAAAGGTTCAGTATTTCCGGTTCTGGTGTCAGGTTAGTATTGGGTTTCTATCTCTATACTCCTTTCTTTTGTTATGTTGCTTATATTACATGGTGATTATGAAAATAATTAACTCATAGAGAAACAGATAAAATGGGAAATACTAGGATCTTTGTCTTCTGTTTTTAGGACAAAGAAATATATTTATCAATTAAATAATTTGTGGTTTTTTTTATTTTTCCAGAAGGTTAAGTTTGAAATCATTTGAATAAGAAAACATTGTCACTTTTTCCTTAGGACCTATTACTTTCACATTGCGTAAATTTTCAAATTTTTCTGATGTATAAATTACAAATGACATCTGTGTGTGTGTGTGTGTGTGTGTGTGTGTGTGTTAGGGATCTAACTCAGGGCCTTGCACTTGCTAGGCAAGTTCTCTACCACTGAGCTAAATCCTCAACCCCTAAATGACATCTTTTTATGCCTAATGTTTGATATAAATGACTTTGATACGTATATACATGTTCATACATGTATGATTATGTACATCCAAATATGTTAGTTACATTCAGAGTGTTTTTTGCCAAATGTGATCGGCCACTTCTGATGTTTAAATAATTTGAATTTTAATTATTTCTTTATGAGTTCTAAATAAAATGAATGCATTAGTCAGTGTTAGGATGTCAAATATTTTTCAACTTCAAACTTTCTGAACTATCCTTTGGAAATTAAGCAAAGATTTGAGTCATTAAGTATTTGTACACATGAGATACTGTTTTCTTTGGTTTTTCATGTATTCAGTAATCTGTAATCTGCATGAATGCTTATAAATGTTGATAAACCCTGAGCATAAATTTATATTCATAGTCTTTTTCTATAGATCAAAAAAAATTTTTTTTTCTTTTTTTTTGGTGCCAGGGATCAAACTCAGGGCCTTGTGCTTACTGGATAAGCACTCTAACCACTGAGCTAAATCGCCAGCCCTAGTCTTTTTCTGTAAAAGATAAAACTTTTACCTTTTGATTTTTTGATAGGCCATTTTAATGGCGAGAGTTGACTTAAATTATTGTTCTATTTCAGCAACTGGCCATGCCACAGCACATAAAGATTACAGTAACAAGAAAAACATTATTTGAAGATTCCTTTCAACAGGTACTGTCTCATTCACTCTGTAGTTTGCCTTCTTGGCTCCCAGCCCCGGACTACCTTTTGATGCCAGCAGTTCAGTCTGAATAGTTTGAACTTCTTTGTGTTTGGAATTCTTGCATTTTAAACTTTAATCTCTTTGCCAAGTACTCATACTTACCATTTAAGAATAAATATATAGTGTGGGGGGGGAGTCCATGTGCCTATGTGTTTTGTGCTTTTAAGTGCATAAAGTGATTAGTGAATTTTAGGTTCTGTTTCTAAGCTGTTAAGTGTTAGATTTGAAATAGATATACAAGTAGGGAAATAGGGTATCAGTAGGCAAAGGTCTTCGAATACCCATATGACCATTGTGGGATGGATAGAAAGAAGGTAAGACTTAGTTTTTATACTTCTCTATTCTTGGATTTTTACAGTAAGATATCTTACTTTAAAAAAAAATCTAATGTAGGAAAGAAAGTAATTAGTGTTTGGCAACAACATCTGCAAAAGATTTATGGGTTTTCAGTAGTAGTCAGATTTTTTCACTGCCCTCAACCTGAGACATTTTACTATTTATCATTATTTTGTGGATATTATTAACAACCAACTGCAAGTAAGTGTTAAATGGTTGTGTTATAGAGAAGAGTAAAATTCCTTTTGTTTTTTTTTTTTAGGTTTTTTGAGGCAGGGTCTCACTCTGATTCAGGCTGGCTTCAAACTTACAGTGATCCTCCTGCCTCTGCCTCCTGAGTGCTGGGATTATAGGCATGCACCACTACCACCCCCAGAATGAGAGAAGATTAAAATGACTAATCAAATATTAACATGAAAACATCTGGCTAGTCCTTGTTTTATAGCCAGATGTGGAAGTGATTATTTTCAAGCACCTTTGATTCTATAGTAGCTATAGGTTCAAAAAGTACTGAACTGAGAGCAGAGAAAAAGTACTGAGTCCCGTATGGTGGCGCACACCTGTAGTCCCAGCACTTGGACTTGGGAGGCTAAGGCAGGAGGATTACTGAGAGTTCAAGGTTTTCCTGGGCTACATAGTGAGTTCAAGGTTTGCCTGGGCTACATAGTGAGTTCAAGGCCATCCTGAACTATACAGCGAGACCTTGTCTCAAAAGAAAAAAAGAAGAAGAAAAAGATTATTGAGACAGTTGGCAGTAGCTGCCTACTTGGTTTTAGAAACAATTGTGTTGATTTTCCAATGGAACCTCCATATTAAAATTTAAAGGGAAGAGCCAGTTGACATCCTGTTATATAGGCACAGACAGCTTTTCAGTGGGAGTAGGAGCCTAATTGAGGCCTTTTCAAGAATTACTGTCATATTCTTGATCTGATGTAAGTCTCCAAGGTCATTGCTTACACCAGTCTTTGCCCATATCTAATTTTATATTCATAACCACCCTTTGTCACTGAGTAGACAGTCTCTCTTGGGCCAGTTTCTTGTAACATAACTTGCTGGCAACAGCATTGAAAAGATGCAAAGAAAACCCCTGACCTTTTCTTTTGACTTCAAATTTAGAGACTTTTTCAGAATAACAGAACACCTGAGTGTGGTAGCCCACACCTATAATTCTAGCACTCAGGAGGCTGAGGCAGAATCACTTTGAGTTCAAGGCCAACCAAATATAGTGAGTTCACGCCCAGCCTGAAATATAGAGCAAGACCTTGTCTCAAAAAGAAACCAAAAAAAAAAAAAAAAAAAGGTTAGACCAGATGTGCTAAATACTATCATCTTAGATGTGACATCCAAAAAATAAATGAATAATAATGATTTAAGAGAACAATTTGATTGTTTAAAGGTAATTAATCTGATGTCAAAATTAGCATTACAGCTGGGCGTGGTGGTGCACACCTGTAATCCCAGCATATAGTAGGTTGAGACAGCAGGATCACCAGAAATTTGAGGCCAGGCAGGGTTACATAGTGAGTTCAAGATCAGCCTGAACTGAGACAGAGAAAGACTCTGTCTCAGAAAAAAAAAATTAGCATTAGATTTTATTCCCAGATGATGGATAAAATTGCTCTGGGTAGTGTTTTCTTTTGTTAACATAGTACAACTGCTTGTGAGAAAATTGTGGAAGAAAAAAATTTTTTTCCTTCATATCAGGCATTTGTCAAAGGGAATTACTTAAAGGTAGTTTTAACTTTGTGACATCTGTTATTTGCATTGCGATATAACCAGTCTATAATATTTGTCCAAAATATAGGTATATCATAAGCATTGAATTTTTTTGTCATACCTGGGATTTTTAAAATGTATTTTTTTGAGTGAGATATGATTCATAAAAATAGTCTGTTTTGCAGGGAAATGAAAGAACGCTGGCATAAACAGATTATTTCCTGATATTCTTTGGATGTTCAGTTGTGAGAGTTCATTCTTAATACTTGATAAAACATAGGCATTATATCACATTTTCTCTCTCCAGACCTCTGCTTTTTTTCCCCTAAGGATAATTAATATATGCATATTAATATATGCAACCCAATTTTGGGCAAATAATTAAAGTTTTACAAACTGGCTGCTGTGGCACATGCCTGTAATCCCAGCCATGCGGGAGGCTGAGCCAGGAAGATTGCAAAATTCAAGGCCAGCCTGGGCAATATAGTGAGATCTCAAAAGAAAGTTTTTTTTTTTAAACAGAGGGAGAGACCAAATGACCTATCCATTATAATCCAGTAATGGTACTATTGTCTTCTAGATGTTAAGATGAATCTCTTAACCACTTGTAGTAGAACATGAAATTTGGGTAAGTTTTTTCAGGTATGTGTAGGTTGCCACTAAGATTGAGTTTCCAAAGTTAAGTTGTTGTCTCTGCAACCACTAGTTTTCATTGCCAAGAACCAATTAGCTGTCGTGTATGGGTACCTTTGGCTGTAAGACAAACCCAAACCTCTACCACCTCCTCCCAAAAAAACCCCCACCTGATCATTGACCATGTCTATAGTTACTTTGTGCTGTAAGCAAATGATACAAGCAACTTGTAAGTCAGTAGTAGCATCATTTGAATGAAAATTATGTATGTATAAAATAATACATTAGAAGTATATGCAAAATACTATGAAACTCTAATATATTTTCTATGTTTGTGTTTTAATTAGACCATGCACACCCTTTTTATGTGATTGGGGATTTAAATTACCTGTAACATAGAAAGTGTCAGAGTTGAAAGTAATAGGATAGTGTTTTCCTTACCTGTTTTACTAATTATCTTACTTTATTGTTTTATAGATAATGAGCTTCAGTCCCCAAGATCTGCGAAGACGTTTGTGGGTGATTTTTCCAGGAGAAGAAGGTTTAGATTATGGAGGTGTAGCAAGGTAGTGATAATATGAATACTCAGAACTTAGTTCCTTTCCTCCAAAGGTATCATTGCACTTTGCTTGCAAGTATTATTTTTTCAATCTTATATTTCAGGAAGATAAAATGTACCGAATTATTGTAGCTTTTTTATGCTGCAGCTACAGAATTTTAACAAACATTAATTCAACACTTTCTGAGGTACCATCAGTTGCTATCACCCACCTCATTCATTTAATCCTCAGAATAATCCTGTGAGGTAGACTTTTACAGGTGATGAAGAGGTTTAGTTTCATCCAAGGCAGACTAAGTTGTAGAGCCTGCATATAAGTTTCCATCATCTAATCAGTAACTATTGTTCAATCAGCCACCTCATGTTTCTTCCACAGAGCACAAAAGGCCCTATAGTGATAAAGTCATTTTCTTTTGTACAGAATACTGATACAGATAATAGTGACTCCATTTCCAACCGAGATTAATAATTTGTCCTGAGAACATAGAAGGCTGGATGGGAGTTGAAAATCTTAATTCTGCTTTCTTCATATTGGAACTTAGAAGATAGCCTCAAGCAGGAAATTGCTTTTTCTATAACAATATGTCATACCAGTTTAAAAAGTAACAATGTGGAAAGGACTTCAGTGTTAAGACCGGATTTGAATCTTGTTTCTTCCCTCAATAGTGTGGCCTTGGAGAAATATCTTCATCTATAGAATAAGAACGGTAATATCTGTCCTTCTAAGATAGTTATATAAAGTAGAAATGCTGTTTTTTAATGACCTAATTCAGAGCTTCACTCTTTCCTTTCTTTAATTTTTTTTGGTGGGGAGTTGCTGAGGATTGAACTTGGGGCCTTGCACTTTCTAGGCAAGCTCTCTACCACTTGAGCTAAATCCCCAACCCTGAACCTTACTCTTTGTTTGATCACTAACTGGTGGTATATTTTAGTAGTAGTTCTTTATATTATGTTGCAAAATTTCAATAAGGCTATCTCAAAGTATATGAAGTATTTACAGATAAGTAATATGTACTAGTAGAAACATTTTAATTTTGTACAAGTTAAAAGTAGTTCAGGAGAATAACATGAATACTCAGTACCTAATTCCTTTCCTTCAAAGGTATCATTGTACTTGGCTTGCAAGTATTGTTTTCTCAGTCATGTATTGAACAACTATCAATATTAAACCAACTAACAATATGAAGATATGAGCAGCATTATCATCATATCATCAGGGGCCATGAACTAACAGGAAGGCAGGTGTAGACATAAGCTGATATCACAGTATGTTGCCTCATATGTGTTTTACCAGAATTCACCCAATTACATAGTTAATAACCATAATCTTATGTTAAGATGGGTTGGTACTTTTTGAGCCCTTGAATTGGAGTTTCTCAGAGCATTTTTCTAATATTTCAGCAGCTGAAATTAAATGCTTTCTATACTACCTCTGAAATTGGAAGGTTTTTCATATTCTAAAATGCAAGGAGTAGTAGCACTTGAGAATCACTGTGGAACTTAATAATACTTGGAATATTTGATACATTTCAGCTCTTCTAATCACCTGAGTTAATAGTGAATTTTAAACTTGCCTATGTATACTGTTCATCAATTCTAAGACTAACATTTTCACATTTTGATGTCTCTGAAATTGTGATGTGTTGTTAAAATTGGAAAAAATTTTAGTGGTTCATTGAGTTGCCTTTAAAGTCAGTTGTGCCTTAGATTCTTTGAAATAAGCAGTATGTAAATCATCTTTGTAAAATAGAGGTTTTTGAACAGAAACAAGAAAAATCAGATTAGAAAACCTATCAGCCGAGGCATGTAGATTCCACAGAACTTTGTAGCACTGCTCTTTGATTTATTGTCATGGTTACCTAGAAAATTTTTCATTCTGAGTTTTCTTTTGATTTCAGGGAATGGTTCTTTCTTTTGTCACATGAAGTATTGAACCCAATGTATTGCCTGTTTGAATATGCAGGGAAGGACAACTATTGCCTGCAGATAAACCCTGCCTCTTACATCAATCCAGATCATCTGAAATATTTTCGTTTTATTGGCAGGTTTATTGCCATGGTAAGTGTAGAGAACTGTGCATTTACTTTGTTAATTCAGCAATACTGATTTTTCTTATATATGTCATAACAGATCATGTGACAGGGGAGCTTTATTTCATTAAGAATTCACCTAACATTTTGAAATACAGTGACTCTTACACAGTTATCTAAAATGTTGTTTCTCCCTCTTTTTATATAGGCTTTATTCCATGGGAAATTCATAGACACAGGTTTTTCTTTACCATTCTACAAACGTATTCTGAACAAACCAGTTGGACTTAAGGATTTAGAATCTATTGATCCAGAATTTTACAATTCTCTCATCTGGGTTAAGTAAGTTTCTCTTTACCTTTAATTTATTAAAATCTATATACTTTTATTATGGTATCAGAAACTTAAACTATAGGTTTGTAATGGTATATGGAATTTAAGTGATCTGTATATCAGATCTGTCTCATTGCTCAGTGTGATAAATTTTAGAGAAGTACACCCAAGACCAATGATGGCAAACCTTTTACAGACCTAGTTCCCAAAATGCAACCCAAAACACATCTACCTATTGCAGAATACTGACACTGCAAGTAACCTGAATATTGACTAAGGTTTTAATTTAGAAAAAACAACTGTTAATCGATGCTTGGCTGCTGGAGCAACTTTGCTCATGTGCTGACAGAGAGGGCTCTGTGTGCCTGCTGCAACATGTGTGCCATAGGTTCATCACCAGTGCCCAGAACCTTAGGGACAAGTTAATATGGTGATGACTTTAGAGCATAATCTTGAAATTTCTTATTTATTAAATTAAGTTAAAGCTGAATGATAATTATTTAAGACCAAAGATCTTTAGTTAAACTTTTGAATTAAGATTGGATCGGTGGCTATAATAAGTAGTGCTACTTTCATTTATGCAGAGAAAACAATATTGAGGAATGTGGTTTGGAAATGTACTTCTCCGTCGATAAAGAAATTCTAGGTGAAATTAAAAGTCATGATTTAAAACCCAACGGTGGCAATATTCTTGTAACAGAAGAAAATAAAGAGGAATATATCAGGTGAGAGAGAATGTTCCTTTTGACATTGTTTAGCCTTTTGGTGATAATTGCCTGGTAATAGTAATGGACAACATTTCAAAAAATATTTGCCCTTTTACTAATCATTATTCTATATAGACAATTATTTCTCATTTCTAGTTTAAGCCCAGAAGTGGGAGTTTTAAGAAGTGATGCTGGATCACCTTTTTGAATAACAGTTCTGTAACCACTATCCCATACATATCACTGAAAAGTATCTCAAATTTATATGTAGGTATTTTCATGGGGAATATTGTAAGATGAGAGAATTTATAAGTAAAACACTGATTTATGGTATATCCTCTCTAATTCTTTACATTGGTTCATACTTACAGCTTTATTAGTTTATCCATGTCTTTTCAACACCAGTTCTATCCAATGAGGGTTAATTTTAGCATATCTACTACTGCTTTTTGTTGCTGTTTCTGGTTGTGTAGTGGGCTTTTTTTGTTTGGTTTTACGTTTGTTTGTTTTTGTTTTTGTAGTTGAAAACTAGGGATTGAACCTTGTGCATGCTAGGCAAGTGCGGTACCACTGAGCTACATCTTAGTCCTTTTTATTTTGAGACAGGGTCTTGCTGAGTTGCCCACCCTGATCTTGAGTTTCTGATCCAACTACCTCAGTATCCTGGGTAGCTGGGATTACAGGTGCGCATCACTGTTTCTCGCTCTGCTTTTTTTTTTTTTTCATTTATATATTTCTGTTTCCTAAGCTCCAGTTTCTTTGTCTCTGGCCTTGTTTTCCCTTCCTAATTAAAACGCACAATTTTAACTATTATTATACTTGTTGGTAAATCTGTCCCTTTAAAAAATTAATTTGTTTAAGATATCCTTTTAAAACTTTGTTTTTATTAATTTATTTTTTTAAACAGGCTGGCCTCAAACTTGTGGCCATCTTCCTTCTCAGTCTCCTGAGGTCCTAGGATTATAGGCATGTGCCACCAACCTGGGTTGTCATTTCATTGCTTAATCTCCATTATTTCTGATGGCATAAGCCATTATTTTTGTTGTTTTTCTCAATTAAATTTATGGCTTTCAAAGATTCAAACTTTAGTTGTTTTTTTTTAACTTTGGTTTTTGATGTAACTAGTTGTAGTCAGTTTATATTTAGTCATTTGCTGAGCTTCTTGTATCTAGTTGATTCATTTCATCAACTGTAGGAAAATTTTGGATGTTCTCTATGCTTCATTCCCCTACTATGCTACTTTAAAGACTTAGGTTATACATATATTTAACCTTTAATGTCATCACATAGTTTTCAATTGCCATTGTTTTCTTTTTCTTTTATATTATTTTAGCTAATCTGCCTTCAAAGCCACTGCTCTTTTCTGCTCTTAAATCCACCTAATAAAATTTTTCTTTCAGATATTACAGAATTTACATTCGGCTATTTTGTTTATTTTTGCAGTACTGGGGATTGAACCCAGCATCTTTACACTCTGAGCTACATCCCAGCCCTTTCATTATTTTGAGACAGGGTCTTAGTTACTGCATTGCTGAGTTGCTCAGGCTGAGCTCAAACTTAAATTCCTTCTGCCTCCAACTCCCACAAGGCTGTTACTTGTTTTGTTTTGATTTGGTTTTGTGTTTTGTCTTGTTTTGTTTTGTTGTGAGACAGGGTCTCACTATAGTCCAGCCCAACCTTGAACTCACTAGGTAGCCCAACTATCCTTAAACTCATAATCCTCCTGCTTCAGCCTCCTGAGTACTAGAATTATAGGTGTGTACCATTCTACCGGGCTCTACATTTGACTAATTTTTAAGAGTTTCTATTTTTCTGCTGTGAATTTTTATCTCTTTACTCATTTTATTCATCTTTTATTTTTTGTCACTATGCTAGATATTCTTCCTAGGGCCTTGTGCATGCTAGACAAATACTCTTATCACTGAACTGCACCCCCAGACACTTGCTGTATTTTCTTCAGTGCATTTTTTTGTTTTTTTGACACAGAGTCTCACTATGTAGTTCAGACTGGTTTTGAACTCACTATGTAGCAGAGGCTGGCCTCAAACTTGCATCCCCCTGCCTCAGTCTGATGCATTTTTGATAGCTGTTTAAAGTCTTATTTATTTTTTTATTTTAGTGGTACATTTAGATATACATAACATTCATCATAGGGAATTTTTACCTGTACATGATATATCTTGCTTCTACTTTTTTTTTTTCCATTCCCCTTCCCTCTGGTCAGCCCCTCTTCCCCTCTTTATTTATAAAAATTTTGTTTCTATTTTTTCTTCCACTGTCTTTTTTTTTCCCTCATCCTTCCCTTCCCTTCCTCCTCCCCATCCCTTCCTCCTCCCCTCCCTTCCTCCTCCCCCTCCCTTCCTCCCCCCCTTCCCTTGTTCCCTGTCCCACTTGAACAATTTCTTCACTTTCCCCAATATATATTACACATTTTGGTCCATATTTATACTTTCTGTTTCTCACACCAGAGAAACAGTGTCTGTGCGTCCGATTTATTTCTCTTAAGAGAATGGTCTCAATGTTTTAAAGTCTTTTGATCCACTGACTTCAGCACTGGGTCATCTATAAACTTTAATCTGTAGACTTTTTTCACATGACAGTGGGTCACATTTTCCTCCTTCTTTGCTTGTATAGTAATTTTTATTGTGATACATGGCAGACACTCTTGGACTTTTTTCTTCTTCTTCAGACTGTTGAGTTTTATAGCTCTTTTGTTGCGTCCTCTAAAGAGTATTGGATTTTGTAGCTCTTTTGATTACTTTGAGCTGGTGGAATTTTGCTGGAGCTGCAATATTCCCATTTTCCCTCTGGTCCTGAAATGTAACCCCTATTCCTGAAACATCGTATAACAGTGGAAAGCCTGAGGTGTACTAAAGTACACCAAGTCCCTTTAACTTTGTGTGAGGTCTAAACACTTAAATCCTGTTTCTTCAGAAGCTGCCGATTATTTCTGCATAGGTTTCGGTGTTAGACTTACTGTTTTCCGCAGGGTTTCCTAGAGTCTCACCATCCTGTCTATCTATCTATATATATATATATATGCATTGAGGTGTCAGTTAAGGATTTGAAGTAAATTTTTATGCAGACTTCGGAGAGCCATCTCTATGTTCCTTTCCGAGATTTTCCCCTAGCTACTTTGGCAGCTTCAGACTCCTCTCAGTCCAACAGACTGTTGCTTATTCTATGAACTCTCTTCACCTGTGCTCTTTGTAAACAGCCCTCTGGAGAAAAGTCTACTAACTATGGATCCCGGGCTACAGATGTAGCTTAGTGGTACAATACTTGTGTAGCATGTGCAAGACCTTGGGTTTGATCCCCAGCACTGCAGAAAGAAAAAAAAAAAATTTGGATTGGGGATTTAGCTCAGTGGTAGTGTGCTTGCACACTACCACTGAGCTAAACACAAGTCCTTGAGTTCAGTCCCCAGCACCCCCCCCAAAAAAAGAAAGAAAAAAATGTGACTCTCCTCTATTGTTCTAACCTTCTTTCAGGTATCTCCCCATCAGTTTCTACCTGCATTGTGTTCTTGCTTGTGCCCTCAAAGATGTTTTTATCATTTGCACAGAGTTTATAACTGTAATTATCAGGAAGATTAGTCCAGTACAACATACACTGCACTTTTTACAATTTCATAGTTTTCAGTAAACTTTAGAACTTCAAAAAATGTCAGCAAAGAATCAAATGCCTAACATGCATTTTTTTGTTTACTCATTAAAATTTTTAAAAAGTAACGACTTTAACTCTGTTAAGATTATATATGTAGATGTATATATATGTAAGATTATATATATAGATGAAGATTAGAAGAAAGGCAGAGTTATTTTTTTAAAACTACAAGAATTTTTTTTTTTTTTTTTTGTGGTGCCGGGGATCGAACTCAGGCCCCTGTGCTTGCAAGGCAAGCACTCTAATCACTGAGCTAAATCCCCAGCCCCTAAAACTACAAGAATTTTTTAAAGAGGATGTAAAGGGATTTATTAGGCAGAATTTTTTTTTTTTTTTTTTTTTTTAGGCAGAATTTTTAAAGTACACACTAAAAGAAATAAGAGTGTGGATTCTCAAGAAAGAACTACCATATAGTCTGGACCTAGAAGCAGTGTGTGACTCATTTTGGGGGTGTTTACTGGGGACTCAGTCCTGGGGCTTGTGCGTGCTGGGCAAATGCTGTGCCACTGCTGCATTCCTAGCTCTGTGTGTGTGTGTGTGTGTGTGTGTGTGTGTGCGCGCGTGTGTGCGTGTGCGTGCAAATGCGTGTTTTACTTTCTTCTGAGATATAGTCTCACTAAGCTATCCAGACTGCCCCCAAACTTATGATCCTCCTGCTCCAGCCTCCCACATAGCTTGGATTCCAAGCATGCACCACCATACCCAACTTGTGGAACCTTTTTGAGATTCTCATTCAAATAATAACTTTTTTAAATTGCATCAGTCAGAATCTTATCACTGAATATTTGGTTTTCATTTTTTTTTTTTAATTTGGGGAGCGTGTTTGGGGATTGAATCCGGGACTTCATGCATGGTAAGCAAGAACTCTACCACTGAACTACATCCTGAATATTTGATATCAAGGAATTATTGTTCCCTTTTTGGTGCAATAATGGTGTGGTGGGGTTGGGGATTTAGCTCAGTGGTAGAGCACTTGCCTAGCAAGCACAAGGCCCTGAGTTCGATCCCCAGCACAGCCCCCCTCCCCCATAATAATGTGTGGTTTTGCATTTCAAAAGGGACTTCATGTTGTAGAGACATACTGAAATATTTTTAAAAATATTTGGGGTATGAGTTGGACGTAAGAATAGTATTGTGATAAAGCTTTTGTTAGGATAACTCCCCCCCCACAGATGCCAAAATGGCCGTCGCTGGTTTCTCACAAAGCCCCTTCCCCCCCTCCGTCTCTATGCCAGAATCTCCCGCTGAAACAATGGCCCCTCCCCCTGACTAGGGTCCTCAACTAGGTCCGTGCGCCAACTTGCCCAGGGGCAGTGTCCACTACCTGGTCACCCCATACAGAAAGGACCAATCCTAAACATGCACTTTTCAAACCCCCACGTCACGAAAAGGGAGGGCGACTAAGGGATAAAAGGCCTCTATCCAAGCCATTCGGGGTCACTTCGCTCGAAGAAGACCGAGGAGCTGAACACCGGGAGGAGCTGCACGGCGAGCGTGGGAGAGCTTCATCAGCCTGCCTGCCTCTTCTCTCCTCTGCCTGATCTCTGCTGCCCTGCTCCTGCACGAAGCCTGGCTGTTGCTGCTGCGACCTTGAGCTATAACGCCGAGCTATAACCCGACCCCGAGCTGCTGCTGGGCTGCAATAAACGTAATAAATCTGGCCTGCTGGGCCAATTACCTTGCCCCAGTGTCCACCCGGGCAGTGGACCTGGGCTGCGCACCTAATTGAGCTGTAACACTGAGCTGTAAATAAACCCAGGCGACAACCTAACAGCTTTGACATTATGTACAAAGGGATTCATTGTATTCTACTTTTGAGTTTCAGGTTTTTCATAATAAAGTTTTAAAATTTTTTAATCTTTATACTCAGAATTTATAGGTAAATTCTGACAACTTTTTCCTATTTACTTGCCAGAATGGTAGCTGAATGGAGGTTGTCTCGAGGTGTTGAAGAACAGACACAAGCTTTCTTCGAAGGTTTTAATGAAATTCTTCCCCAGCAGTATTTGCAATACTTTGATGCAAAGGAATTAGAGGTAATAAGTTTTTCATTTTTCCCCTACAGCATGCTGCTGTCAGCCAGGTATCTACTTTCCAATGAGTCATTTTATGCTGATTAAGGTGTTTGAAGCATCCTTAATGGTGAAAAAAAACAAATTATCCAACGATTAAAAAAGAGAGAGATAGAGTACTACCTTAAGAAAAAAAAAAGTATTACTAGTAAGGCTTACCTACAATTGAATGACCTATTTCCTGAATGTATATATGACACCATACATGGAAACTCGCTTTTTAAATGTGCATACAATTCGTGATGTACAATTAAAAGCTGAAGGCAGCTGATTAATAACTTTTTAAAGCTCTGTTTAACATTAGTATTTTCTTATCTGTCAAGCGTTTTTTGGTACAGTTATCTAAAAAATTTTTTTATTTTTTCCACCCCTGAAGGTCCTTTTATGTGGAATGCAAGAGATCGATTTGAATGACTGGCAAAGACATGCCATCTACCGTCATTACACTAGGACAAGCAAACAGATCATGTGGTTTTGGCAGGTTTGTTTCTAAATTTATTTCTATTGGTAGACACAACGTAATTCTAATAGACCCTTCAGTCTGTTCTGTGCATTATAATAAATGAGTACAGAATTTAATAGCATCCATTTAAGATTATTAGTAAGGAAGGAACACATATTTTGCAGCTTTTCCCAGAGTATAAAACAATTCCAGAAGATAAGATTCACCTATACTTAATATAAATGCTTTTGGAATTTTATACAACTGTCAGTAAGGTTTTTATCAATTGTACTTCATTAAGAATTATATAGTGTTCAGGTGGCAAAATTTAAGATCTTGGATTACAATCTTAATGGTATCTCTCTGTAAAGAATAGGAAAAGATGATCAGCATCATTAGTCACTAAGGAAATACAAATCAAAACCCCAGTGAGGTACCACTTTATACTCATTAGTACTATCAAAAAAAGGGAGAGGGGGAGGAATAATCTTTGCGGATAATGTGGAGAAATTGAAATCCTCGTGTATCGCTGGTGAGAGTGAAATAATTGACCAAACGGTAGTACTGTCAAAAGTTAATCATAGGGGTTGGGGATTTAGCTCAAGTGATAGAGCACTAGCATAGCAAGTGCAAAGCCCTGAGTTCAATCTGCAGCACCCACCAAAAAATGGTTAATCATAACATGATCCAGCAGTTCCACTCTAAAATAATTAAAAACAGAGACCCTTTATATCCGCTCTCATAGCATATTATTCAAGAGCACCAAGAGATAAAATTAACCTATATGCCCATCATTGGATAAATAAACAAAACGTGTATATGTATAATAGAATACTGCTCAGCCCTAAAAAGAAATAAGATTTTGATATATGCAACATGAATGAACCTTAAGGTAATACAAATTGTGGGCCAGGGGTATAGCTCAGTGGAGGAGCACTTGCCTAGTATGCAAGAGGCTCCAGGTTCAATCTCCAGCACCACACACAGAGAAAGTATTCAAGAAACACTGAACGGCTGAGCATGGTGGTACATGCCTGTAATCTCAAGCACTTGGGAGGCTGAGGTATGAGGACTGCCACAAGTTCAAGGCCAGCCTGGGCCTACGTAGTGAGTCGAAGGCTAGCCTGCACTGCAAAGCAAGACCCTGTCTCAAGAGGAAAAAAAAAAAAAAAAAAAGAATGAAACCAGCCATAAAAGGAAAGTATTACTATATAAGGTTCCTAGAATGGGCAAATTTGTAGAGCTGGAAAGTAGAATGTAGCTTAACAAGGACTTTAGGGAGTAGGAGTGGGAAGTTATGTACACAGTTTTTATTTACAATAATGAAGTTCTGGAAATCGAAATGATGGTTACACAGCAGTGTGTATTTAATGCCATTGAATTGTATACTTAAAATATTAACATGGTAAATTTTATATTAGGTATGTTTTACCATAATTTTTAAAAGTACAATATACATATAAAGAAATACATATGAAAAACTCAGAAGTGAACTGAGCTGTATGTAACAAATAGGGTTAGCACTTTAAAATAATTTTCAAGCCAGGCATGGAGGCCCACACCTGTAATCCCAGCACTCGGGAGACTGAGTCGGGGAGGATCGCTGAGAGTTCCAGGACAGCCTGGGCTACGTAGTGAGACCCTGTCATAAAAAAGAAAAAAAAAAAATAATTCAGTAGTAAAACAAAAAAGAAGGTATTCCTTACAAAAAACACTTGGCTCAGCTAGGTTAGAAATTCCCTCCAGAAACCTGATGGCTTTGAGTCAAGTATAAGAGATAAAAGCGGCATAAATTTGCCTATATGTAGCTTCACTCAAAACCTGAACAAACGTTGAGGAAAGGAAGATGTTGATTATATCTGAAACAGAATTTTGTGAGCTGGATTTCGTTTATTCATAAAACTGAAAAGTCTACACAGACTCAAGCTGTGTAATCACATGAATGTCCTATAGGACAGCCAGATTTAAGTGGAAGATCAGGGGTTTCCCGAGAAGAGCTGATCTTTAAAAAACTGCCTAAGTAGGGATTTCTTATGCCCAGGAAACACTTCCCTTTAAAGATGTCATTCTATAATTTATGTAGGGAAAGGTAGGTAAGAACTTCACAAAACATGGAAATGCTCCTCTATCCATAGTGTTGAGTAAAGTTATTAGATAGTGTAGGTGACACTGGGGGCACATTTAAAGTTTGAAATTATTTTTCTTTCTTGTTCAGTGAGCTGAATGTAACATATGACCTGCATATCTCTTTTAATGTTATTTTAACAGTTTGTTAAAGAAATTGATAATGAGAAGAGAATGAGACTTCTGCAGTTTGTTACTGGAACCTGCCGATTGCCAGTAGGAGGCTTTGCTGACCTCATGGGTATGTACACAGGGTGCTTTTGTTATGTAGATCATTGTTTATCATACTGCTGTTAGATAAATGTATATACAACTTAGCAGAAATAATAAAGTCTAACCATTTTTTCAACTAGGCAGCTAACCTGGATTTATGTAAACTTTTAAATCACTTTGTAGTCCTTATCTCTGTAGAAATTTTTAGTCTTCAAGATAGACACCACAGTTTAACTGAATAGGATGACTTCTTTCTGTATGTAAGTCTTTTTGTTCAGCCACTCTGCAGACATTTCAGTGTTTCTCAGACAAACACTTTGGACTATATGGTACTATATTTGAAGATGTAAGATCATTGTACAGTAGTGGGTCATCGTTTCCTGTTGTGTTTAAAACAGTTTCCCTATAGACTGGGAGCTCTTGAGCTATGGATTAGTGTCTTCATATTTTTATTTCTGATGCCTGGCACAGTAGCTATTACAACAGTAGTCACTGATGAAAATATATGTTACATTGAGATGAATAACCATGAGAATATTTATTTTGTAACTAATAAATTTAAGTATTTCTTTAACGCTAACATTATAAGATGAGTGTAGTGGCACATGCCTGTAAATCCTAGCACTTGCAGAGGCAAAGGCAAGAGAATCACCAGAAGTTCCAGGCCAGCCTGGGCTACATAGTTAGTTCAAGACTGGCCTGAACTACATAGTGAGACCCTGTCAAACAAACAAAAACCATTATGGTATGTACCATAAGAGGGTATACAATGAAATTGTGCTCTCAAAGAACATTTTAGCTAAAGCAGAGTCAGAATTAGGGAATTAAGCAGGTGGTAATTTTGGACATAGAGTAAGGAGCCAGTTTAACAAAGGCTTTTAAAAGCCAGACCTAAATAATTTGGATATTACCTGAGGATGTTGAAATCTTTCTGAAGAGAGGTAAACTTACTTGCTGAAGGTACATTTTAGAAAGATTTGATAGCAAGATAAATAGCATGTATTAAAAGACAGAGAGAGCCTGAAGATAGGGAAAAATTATTGTAGCAATGATGAGAACCTGATCTTAGCAGGTGGAAATAGAAAAGAAAGAGTAAGAGTAAGCTGGGTCTGGTGGCACTGGCCTATAATCCCAGCACTCTGGAAAGCTGAGGCAAGAGGATTGCAAGGTCAAGCCCAGCTTGAGCAACTTTAGGATCTTGTTTCAAAGTTTTAAATAACGGCTAGGGGTGTAGTTCAATGTGAAGGGCCCCAACTTCAATCCCAAGTACAGTACAACCAAAAAAAACCACAAACCTGAAGGCCTACTTTCCTACTTTTAAAGGAAAGACTAGAGTTAAAGAGAAATAAGTAGTATAGTCTCAGAAGCAATATACAAAGGGGTTTTTTTATCCATTGCTACAGCGTCAGAAGGATGATTTCTAAGGAAGTTGGTGGAGGACCTTTGAGAATACATTCTAATTTAAACAGAAACCATATTGAGTATTGAGGGGCAAAGGAGAACAATGGAAAATAGAAAAAAAAAAAGTTGGTACAAGCTGCTCAGTATGAAAGTCCGAAAGTCTGATCATTAAATGGAGGAGAGCTGGACATGGTGATGCATACTTGTAATCCTAGCACTGGAGAGGTTGAGGCAGGAGGATTGCTGCAAGTTTAAGGCCAGCCCAGACTACACAGCAAGACCCTATCTCTAAAAATCAAAAAATAAACAAATTAGAAGAAAACTATGTCTATTTTTAGGAATAACATTGGAGTTGGATGGGACTGTCTAAAACAGCACTTCTGGAAAAGACAGTAAGATTATGGTTCATAGAATTTTAGAGGCCGTCAAGTGTAAATTTCAACCCAGTGCAGGAGGAGATTCTTGACCTTATCAGATCCAATATCTCATTTTTATTAATATTTATAATTGATACTTTTAAATCGGTAAACAAAATAACCTATTATAAGCTGCAAAATACACATGTACATAAAACCAGTCAAATATGAAAGAGAAAATTTTAAGTGATTATAATGAAATAGCGTTTCAGTACATGAATGTGAAGAACTATATTAGAAGATAAGTAGACAAAAGGTTTGGGTTTAAGAGGAAATTAAAAGCCATTTTGTATAAGAAAAACTGGAAAATGAAAGATCAAATAGAAAAGATAAGAAATAATAGTTAAGTGTGTATGCTAAGGAAAAGAAATAACCAAGCCAGGTATGGTGGTGCATACCTGTAATTCCAACTACTTGGAAGTCTGAAATAGATTGTAAGTTCAAGGCCAGCCTAAGTAACTTAGCAAGACCCTGTCTCAAAAAAAAAAAAAAAAAAGAAAGCTGGATAAGGAGGTAGCTAAGTGGCAGTGTTTGAGGCCAGCTGTGGATCTTATTTATAAATGTAGTGTTGCGCTCGCTTCAGCAGTGCATATACTAAAAGTGTAGTGTCATTCTAGGAGTGTAGCTCATTGGTAGAGCACTTGCCTAGCATGCATGAGGCCCGTCTGTTCACAGTTCTGGGGATCGAACGCAGGGCCACTGAACTACATCCCTAGCTTGGTTTTTTTTTTTGTTTGTTTTTTAAATAATATTGTATTGAGACATGGTCTTGCTAAATTAACCAGACTGGCCTTGAACTCATGTCCTCCTGCCTTAGCCTCTTGAGTAACTGGGATTACAGGTGTGCATCACCACACCTGGCTTCCTATTTTAATATTTGATTCTACATCTATTGAAAGTGATTCAGAATCTTCTCTGTTACATGCTAATTAACACTTTTAAATTTCTTTTCATCATGCATTTGAAGTGCTGTAATATTGAGTAAAGAGAACATGCAGAGTGGCTTAATTTTTTTTAAATTTTAATATATATGTTTAACACAACAGAACTATATTAACCATTCTTTGTCAGAATGACCCATTGCCTTTTATTACTGGACTTTTTACTTAACTACTTGTGAAAATAATTCATTGTTATTAAATACAGTGTAGTATTACCAATTTATATTTGTACTGGATTTAGTCAGGTGAAACATGAGAAAATTTAACATAGCTGGCCACTTTTTTGGGGGAGGTGGTATTGGGACTCAAACCTAGGGCCTTGTACATGCTAGGCAAGGGTTCTACCACTGAG
>PVJO010019523.1:0-34078 GCA_004026905.1 Hystrix cristata
AAACCAGATTTTTTAAAACCATTTAGACATGATTCACGTCATATTTTAATGAACCTTTTAGGTTTAATGAACCTAACCTAGTCCTTCTAGGTCAACTAGCCTAACTGGCTTTTCTGCTGTGCCTGGGATAAAACTTGTTCCTCATCCATAGGCACATAATTGACCAGCTTGAAAACACATCAAGGAAATGGGGAAGAGGGTTTCCCATCCTCATCTGCTTCTCAGATCAGGTGTGTTCTCGTGAGCAAGTTCACAGTGACTTAGTCTGTGACTCAGATTCTCCGAGAAGCAAAGAGACAGCACTGTTCCCACCAGCTTCACGACACTCTGAGCCTCAGTGTGTCCGTCTGTAAAATGGGGTTGCAGCAGTCACTACCTCAAACCATAGGGATTCCAATTTTAGAGCTGAAGAAATGGTAGACCCTTGAATCAGGGATTTTCTCCATACCTCTGTGATCAGAACAAAATGTAAAATAAATCCCCTCCTAGGGCTGCAGCTATCTCTGGTGAACCCTAATTTCAAGTGTTTGGGGCCCCAACCATCCTCAACATACAGAAGTTGATTCATTGAAGTGACTCAAATATTTACACTTTTTAAAAATTAATTTTTATTGGTACATTTTTGTCATACATAATGATCACATTCATCATGGGGAATTTGTACCTGTACGTGGTACATCTTAATGCTTTTCTCCCATTCTCCTCCCCTCCTTTCAACCCTCTTTTCCTCCTCATTTACAAAACTTTGTTTCCATTGTTTTCCTTCCATTCTTTTTTTAAATCCCTGTTCTCTTCCCCCAGCCCCTCCCTTGTTCCGCTTCTCATTTGAACATTTTCTTCCTACTTCCCACTATCTATCCTTCATTGTGCTCCTTATTTACCCTTTGGGTTTCTCACACAAGAGAAGCAATGTGATATTTAAACATGTGTGTCCAATTTATTTCACTTAAAATTAGTTCTGAAGATACATCTATTTACCTAAAAATATCTCAAGTTTGTCCTTCTTTATGGCAGAGTAGTACTCCATTGTATATAAAAACCACATTTTCTTTATTCATTGGTGGGCATATGGGCTGTTTCCAAGATTTAGCCATTATAAATTGTGCTGCTATAAACATGGGTGTGCATATATCACTGTGGTTTGATGCTTCTAATTCATTTGGGAAGATACCAAGAAGGGAAGTAAGTGGGTCAAATGGAACCTCTAGTTTTAGTTTTTGAGAGATCTCCACACTAATTTCCCCAGTGGTTGCACCAGTCTAAACTCCCACCAACAGCGAAGAAGGGTTCCTTTTACCCTGCAGCCCGCCAGCATTTGCTATTGGTTGTTTCCTTGATAACAGCCATTCTTTCTGGAGTGAGATAGAATCTCAGTGTTGTTTTAATTTGCATTTCACGAACGACCAGTGATGTTGAACATTTTTTCCATATGTGTATTTGCCGTTTCTACTTCTTCATCTATTCATTTCAGATTCCCATTTTTAGATTGGGTATTTGCCGTTTCTACTTCTTCATCTATTCATTTCAGATTCCTATTTTTAGATTGGGTATTTAAATGTGGGGGGGTCTGATTTTTTTGAGTTCTGTATATATTCTAGATATTAGGTCTTTGAGCAATAGCTGGTAAAATTTTTTTTCCCAGTCTGTGGGTTGTGTCTTCACTCTGTTGGTAATTTCTTTAATATTTGCACTTATGAAAGTAAAGTTACACTAGAAAATCGTGGTGTTTTCACCAAGAGATGCCCAACCCCTGCAGCCAGTATATGTTTTTTGTGTATATTTGGCAGAGAGTCTTCCCCCACACCCCAGGGATCGAACTCAGAGCCTTGTGCATGGCAGGCAAGTGCTCTACCCTGAAATATGTCCCTGCACCTTTTTTAAATTTTTACTTTATTTTGAGATAGGGTTTTACTACATTGCCCAGGCTGGCCTTGAACTTTTGATCCTCCTGCCTTCCAAGTAGCTAGGATTACAGGTGTGCATCACCACCACATTTAGTTTGATAGAGGGCCTTTTAAGAATCTTTCTGAGCTCACCAGATGTGGTAGCACACGCCTGTAATCCCAGGACTCAGGAGGCTGAGGCAGGAGGATTACTGCAAGTTTGAGGCCAACCTGGGCTACATAGCAAGACCTGTCTCAGAAAACCAAAAAACAAAACCAAACAAAAAAGTTTATGAGCTTATTGGCAGATGATATGCATACAATCAGTTTTTCCCTTAAAAATCATATTGCAAAAGAATATTTAATGGCGTGTGAGAACATGTCAATTTTAGAAAAGACGATATGTGCAGGCTTGCACTAAAATTAAAAAAAGAACCCAGGTGTGGTGGTGCACGCCTGTAACCCAGCACAGAGGAGGCTGAGGCAGGAGTATCACCATGAGGTCAAGGCCAGCCTGGGCTACACAGTGAGTTCAAGTCCAGCCTGAACAACGAAGCAAGACCCTGTCTAGAGAACCTCCCCAAATAAATAAATAAATACAATATTAAAGAGAAAACAAATTCTCCCAAATGTATGGGTATTCTTCAAATATTTTATGATGATAATTGCTTTTGTCCTCCAAGAAAAATGAAAAAGTGGGGTTCAAACCAGGGATGGTGGCATGTGCTTCTTTATTCCCAGCTGCTCAGGAGCCGAGGTAGGAGGATCATAAATTCGAGGCCACCCTGGGCAACTTAGTGAGATCTTGTCTCAAAATACAAACTAAAAATGGCTGAGGATGGCTCAGTGGTACAGCACTGGCCTGGCATGTACAAGGCCCTGGGTTTGAGTTCTAGTACTGCAAAAATAAATAAATAAGTAAATACCTCTGGGGGGCAGGAGATGTATAAAGAGGGAAGAGTTATCCCGCTAAACACTTTCAAACTTTACACGAGCCGTCAGGACAGGACAGGCCTCTCGCCAGGCTCGGGGCCTTGGGACGAAGCCAGCTCGTGGGCGGTCAGGTAGGCAGGCCCACATCTCTGGCTCAGGTGTGCCGCACCCCTCCCAGGATCCCTGTGGCCACAAACCTGAGGAGTGTGACTTGACCAGGCTGCCCCGGGCCAGAGCCAACAGGACAGGTTTGTCTGTCCTGACCCCTCACTCGGAAGCCAGGGCCTGTGGGTGAGAGGGGAGCCAGGCCAAGGCCAGCCAGGAAGAGGTGAGAGCCAGGCCAAGGCCAGCTCCACACAGTGGCAAGGCAGCCATCTCACGGCCGTTTCTGCTGAACCTTTAGAGAAGCACATCCCTCTGCGGGGGCTAACCGTCCGTGGCTCCCCAGTGCCCCATGTGGCTTGCTCCCTTGCCATTTCTCCGGGTCTCTTGCCCCTCCCCATTTCCTGCCCCACTAAACCCCACTGTCTCTACCATCTGGAGAGACAAAGGAAAGAATAAACCATGTTATACAGCAATCAGGCAGGGCACGCACCTCTGACCATGTTCGTTTTGCTTCCACACCTTTCATGAAAGCAAGTTGGTTTTCTTGCTTAAATGTATAATCCACGCTCCTTCGATCTACACGAGTCTACCTCTGGGAATCTTTCCTGCAAATGCACTGAGGGATGTGTGCAGAGACCAGCAGATGAGGGAAATTATAAAGCACAACTGGGCTGCTCATTGGCTCCCTGGGAGAGCACTTAGAAGCATACACCAAGCCCTGGCTGCCAGTCTCCACACTACAAAAAGTAAAAAAATAAAAGCAGTAACTGCGAAACCACTTCAATCACCTTAAAAGGGAACTCAACAAGTAATTCATTTCTGTCCCATCATAGAACACTATGCAGCTAAGTTGGGGTTTGTTTTTTTTTTTTTTCCCTTATGCAGCTAAGTTTAAAAGGAACCACATTTGGGGTTGGTGATTTAGCTCAGTGGTAGAGTGCTTGCCTAGCAAGCACAAGGCCCTGAGTTCAATCCCCAGCACCGCCCCCCAAAAGGAACGACATTTATATGGGCTGACACAGAATTATCTCCAAGATATACAGTTTAGTGAGAAAAATGCAAAACATAAAACTGGTATCCTAGATTTGATACTGGAAGAAGAACAACAATAAAAGATATTATAGAAAAAAACTAGTGCAATCCAAATAAACTGTGGAGTTTAGTTAAAAGTATTGTACTGATGCTCATTTCTTAGGGTTGGTAACTGTGCATTTTACACAGTATGTTACTATTAGGGGTAGTGGGGTGAAGTGTACACAAGAGCTTGTCGTATTTTTTTTTTGCAATTTTTTTCTGTGCTAGGACTGGAACTCAGGATCCCATTTGTTCTGATCTATACCCCCAGCCCTTTTTGCAACTTTTCTGTAAATCTAAAAATCTTCCAAAGTATGAAGTCTATTTTTAAGAACTAATGTATATTTCTGATTTTGCAGGACTCTAGAGAAAAGAGGAAAAAAGATTTGTGTACCCACAGGATATGTCCCTTCTTACAAATTGTATTTTTGCCATGAGTTGTGGCACATGCCTTTAATTCCCACAAACCACACTAAGGAGGCTGAGGCAGGAGCATTGCTGTGAGTTCAGGGCCAGTCTGGGCTACGTAGTGAGTTCAAGGCCAGCTTGAACTATATAGTGAGATCCTGTTTCAAAAAAATTATTTTTGTGAGTAGTTTTCCTTAAATCCAGAATGAATTGTCCAGTTTGGCAAATGGCAACTATTTTAAAAATACTTTACATTTACATTTGAATCGTGGTTTTTTTCAGAGGACCCAACACCATTATTTGAAACTTTGTATTGGATGCCATCATTTCAGGATGTCTTCATTTTGGATTGCAGGGCAAAATCACACAAACCAGGCCTAATGACACACACCTGAAATCCCAGCACTCTGGGAGGCTGAGGCAGAAGAATGGCAAATCAGGCCCAGCCAGGGGGAAACTCAGTTGCAATTTAACAAGACCTCGTCTTAAAGTAAAACAAATTTTAAAAAGGTCTGGGGAGGTAGCTGTGCAAGAAAGCACTGGGTTAAATCACCCGTAGTGAAAAAAAAACTAAATAAACAAAATGGGGGTGGGGGAGAAAGGGAAAAATTACAGAGGGAAAGTGAAGAAAGGGGACATTTCTCCAGAAACCAACTCACCAAATAGGTTAAGTGAACAACTCATTAATCAAAACTGATTTTACCAATGTTAACTAAAATGCTTTAATGGGTTGTAGAGCAATATGGTCCCCCCAGAACCACTGGACTAGAAAAGTCCCACGTGAGGACCAGAGCAGACAGCAGGGCATGCACTTTTCTGAAAGACAGGATGCTGCAGGCATGACATTCCTCCAGAACACCCAGCTGCGGACTTCGCTATCTCCCCGGGGCCACCGTAAGGACCCAAGTGTAAATGAGGACCAGGAGAGTCCAGTGTGTCGACCTCCTGCAATGGAAAATTCACATTGTTATATAAGGACTTGGAGAATGGCGAGGTAAAGCCTGGCTACTTGAGAGCTGTGTTATTACAAGAACGGGACTTTTCAGATGCGGTGAGAGCCTGTCTTACGCAGACATGTCGCTGACACCTTGGACCCCAGGGACTGGGCCCAGGAAGTTGTGCTGAGGTAGGTTATGGGTGCCCTTGTCCTACGTGGTAAATCTGTGAATACATTTTTGGTAAAATTGTGCATATCACTGATTCACTTGTACATTCATTCAAATAATTATTCCTTGCCAACCCAGTGCATCAGATGTTTTTCTAGGATCTGGGAACCCAGCAAGGAACACATCAAACCTCAGTTTCTCCCTTTGTGAGTCTGTCTTCTGAAGACAGGCTGAGAGCAAGATAGATAAAATCAGTAAGAGGGTGCACTCCTGTAATCCCAACTCTGAAAGGCTGAGGCAGAAGGATCACAAATTCAAGCCCATCCTGGGCAACTTAGTGACTTAACAGGACTCTGTCTCAAAATAACAAATTAAAAAGGGCTAGGGTTGTAGCTCAGTGCAAAGGCCCTGGGTTCAATCCTCTACAGGAGAGAGAGAAAGAGAGAGAGAGAGAGAGAGAGAGAGAGAGAGAGAAAGAGAACGCGCACTATGTCAGAGGATGATCAGTGCTAAAGAGAAACAGAATAAAAACCAAAACAGAACCTAGCCAGGAAAGGAGGCAGGGACCCCTATTCAGACTTGGCTTGGAAATTGCCACAGTGTGATGTCCCCACTGGATGGTTTCTGGTCATGGTGGTGGGAGGCTGTGCTGTCAGTCACCACTGTGGAAACTCTGAGTGCCCATTCCTGGGGCACCTGCCTGCACTTGGAATGGGAATGGAGTATGCTCTATCCACAGAGCCCGGCCTGCAGCCTGTGAGCAGGGAATGGCTCTGCCCTGAGACTAGGGAACAGCTTGTAGATGCTGGGGACAGAGGGACTATTATCCCCTGTCCCCATCAGCCTTCCTCCGGATGACTCAGGGAAGATTAACTGAGAAAGCACCGAGAAGTCAGTATTAGCCTTTGTCATCACCGTTGTTTTGCTGGGTATAACCTCACCACCACCACCACCGGCCCGTTACCAATTTTTTGCTGCTCTGTTCTGTTTGTCAGTAGAGGGAGCTGGAGGCCTACAGCAGGAGTTTGGCTTCTCTTCCCGGTTCTAGCGATTTGCTCCTGTTCCTTCCGGGCTGCGATCAGCAGGTGGCTAACTTCACACTGCAGCCAGTGACCTCCAGTGCTCTTCTGAACCTAGCTAGGGATGGTCACTTCCCCAAATGCCGCATGCATTTCCTGGAGAGAGCAAAGGAAACATCTTCCTCCGAATAGGGAGGGGACCAACAGACCACAGAACTACTTGGACAAGTCCAGTTTGGGAGTGAATGAGTTTATCAGGGTTTAGTTCCAGAGCACTAAAGGACTTGTGGGCTGCAGCAATACCAAGTTGCTGATCTCCTCTTTGCTAACTACTGGCTCTGTGTGTGTGCATGCGCGCTGGGGATCAAACTCAGGGCCTTGAACTTACCAGGCAAGTGCTGTACCGCTAAGCTAAATCCCCAACCTAAGCTACTGGCTTTATAGGGTGCTAATTAAAACTGCAAGAGCAAGACCATAAGCAAGAAGGGTGCTCGGGAAGAGTTGTGCGTACTCTGTTCCCATCCATCCTTATCAGGAAACTCTGCCGTCTCAGCAAGCGCTGTCTGGCTGCAGTGGTGGATGACCTTGTCGTGCTGGTATCAGGCTGCCGGCCCCAGTGCCCAGCGAGGCCCACTGGCCAGCTGCACAGGGCCCACGACAAGATGGAGCTGCTTGGGCTAGGCTTCAGAGGGTACTTCTCACCATATCAAGAATGAGAACTGTTAAAAACGTGAAGTAGAATCATTATGTTTCACTAAAGTAATTGCCTTCCCAGTTCTTCAGCACACAGATGCAGAAAGATGCAAAATGGAGAAGGCAGAGGGGTAAGAAAGCGGACTTTTTGAGCAGCTAATGCCAAGCCATGTTGGAAAAAACAAATCACAAGAAGACTCCTGGTATTAAAGTTCATCTCATAAAAATAAATTCTGAATACTGAGGAAACGAACCTGAAAACTGAAGAAATTTTTCAACTTTCAAGCTCCATACTTAGATCCAAGGCAAGCCGTATGTGCCTAAAAATGACGGTGGTCCAGGACACATCAGGTAGTTTTTTGAGCAACCTCCAGACAAGATGCCTTAGAATAATGCTTTTGTTTTTAGCCCCGATCCTGAGGAGCCATCCGGGCTGAGCTCAGATGGACAGTTCTGCTGGTCTCCCCTAGGCTCACTCACACAGCAGCCATCTGCTGATGGGGTGGCTGCGGGTGGCTGATCTATGTTGGCCTCACTCACTGTGTGGCAGCTGGGGCTGACTAGCAGCTGGCGAAGATGGCTGGGGGATGGGCTATGTGCCTACAAGCAGGCCAGGGCTGGCTTATTCACATGGCAGTGCAAACAGGGCTGCAACAGAGCAAGAGAGAACACCTCCATGTGCAGAAGTGTTATGGTCTATATCTAGAAGTTCCCCCAAAGCCTCATGCACTTATTATAGGTGGAGCCTCTAGGAGGCAGCTGGATCATGGGTATGTGTTACTGGATTCTGAATGCAAGATTAGTTCACTGATTGGTTTAGCATAGTTGTAAGCAATGGAATTATTGAAGAAGGAAGCCCCACCCTGGGTGTGGGTGGCACCAACCAATAGTCCCATAGTCTAGATGGAATGTAAAGGGAAAGAAGGAAGGCAAGCTGCTGCCTCCTGCCTGCCACGCCAGGAACTGTTTCTCCTCTGCCATGCCCCTCCGCCATGCCCCTCCGCCGTGCCCCTCTGCCATGCTGCCCTGCCTCGGACCCAGCTGACTAAAGACTCGAAACCTCTACAAACTGTGAGCTAAAATGAACCTTTCTTGCTTTAACTTGTGGGTGTTGAGTATTTTGTCCCAGCAATGTGAAAGTAACTAAGACAACGAGCAATTTTTTTTTTTTTGAGATAGGGTCTCACTATGTAGTTCAGGCTGCCTCACACTCACTGTAGGGCTGGGGATTTTGTTCAGTGGTTAGAATGCTTGCCTCGGAAGCACAAAGCCCTGAGTTTGATCCCCAGCACCAAAAAAAAAAAAAAAAAACCAAACAAACAAGCAAACAAAAAACTTACTATGTAGCGCGGGCTGGCTCTGAGTGAACTCTCAGTGATCCTCCTGCCTCTGCCTCCCAGGTGCTGGGATTACAGGCATGCACCACCACGCCTTGAAACAAGAAATTATTGAGTCTCCACATTTACTATTGATCGTTGATCAAAGCAGGTCTCATGGTTGAGCCCAGAGTTAATGTGGAAGATATATAACCAAGGGTATATAGAAACGGAGGAGAATCACGGAAGCCATTGTAACAAACAATTCACCACATAGGGGATGGAAGATGAAAAGGTATCAGCAGTTCCCAGCAGAAGTATCAAACGCCCATACTTGAGAGCAGTCCAATGTCAGCGTCTCCTCAAACAGAGGAATTGCTAGAAAGAGGCCAGGTAATGAATAATGTCAACAGGAGCCTGGACCGTGGGCCATTCTTCTAGTTACAAACAACCATCCTGGACAGAGGTACTTTTTCAGTATTTCAGATATCACAGAAGCTTAAGAAGACCTTGACTTATCTTTAAAGTTACTTTTCAAAACTCAAGTAAGAGATCTGTTAAAGACACAAAGACTCCTAAGATGCCTTTCTCATGCTATCTCGGATGCCCTGGGCAACTAAAGGGAAAGATATAAAACAGAAAATCTAAAAGGTTAAGAAAATGGTCTTTCTGGAGTGCTACTTCAAATTCTGTTGGAAACATAATCAAAAGAGGTTCTCCCATGCCATTCCCCACAGAAAGTGAAAAAAAAAAAAAGAAAAAGAAAAAAAGAAGTTCCGTAGCATTCAAGTTCTTCTTGCTCTATGTAAAAAAATACCTGAGCTGGGCTATACAAAGAGAATACTGGTAATCCCGGCTACCCAGGAAGCTGGGACAGAAGGATTGCAAGTTTAAGACCACCTGAGAAATTTAGTGAGACCCTGTGTCAAAATAAAAAATGAAAATGGTGGGGGATGTAACTTAGTGGTAGAACACTTGCCTAGAATGTGAAAGACCCCGTGTTCAGTCCCTAGTACCCCAAAAGCAAACAGAAAGAACACATAAGATCAAGTTGTCATAGAATTCCCATCTCATCACTCTTTTTAACGTCATATTGGAAATCCTGTCAATTCAGTAAAATAAGAAAAAGATATAAAATGTATACAGACTGGGAAGGAAGAAATAAAACTCTATTCACAGATGATTATCTGTGTAGAAAATCCCAAAGACTAGCTGAGAAAACCTCCTAGAACTAGTAAGTGATTACAGCAAGGTTACAGGAGTCAAGGTTAATATACAAAAGATCAAACTACAAGTCCAAGCGTTGTGCGTACTGCTCATATCACTGCGTGACTGATGCCAAGTGAATTAGCATCAGGAGTTACAGATGGGTCCAGAAATAATGGATGCAGTAACTGATGCATTTTGGAAATTCACAATAATGAGACACAAGTGCTATTCGCGTTAGACTTTCCTGACCTTCCGCTAAGGAAGTGATGACCAGTCAAGTCCAAACTAGGATGAGTTCACGGTACAATTTCATGCATGGCTCCAAAACTTTTCTTTGGTAAAGGCCAATTTTCTGATCAGAAAGGAATGGGGTTACCAGTTGTCGTGACTCATACCATACTTTATACTTAAATACCAAGATATTTCATGGTTAAGCAGAACTATTAGAATCCCACATACTTTTATATAGGACAGTACAGTACAGTGATTTTATGTTCTGTTATACATTACAGTACTGCATATAAGAGTTATGCAAATAAAAGCAAAGCCACTGAGTTGGACTTTCCTTTGACCATTTCTTTGTTCAGAATATTGTAATGTACATATGCTATGTAATTCATTTAGTGACCGATGCATCTAACAATCTAGTCGCAGAAAAGGAACTCAGTCATTAAATGAGGAATGACAGTACCAATGATAGTTATCTTAAAAATGTACACATTTCCAAAATATTTCATAAAATGTGTCATTTATTTATTTGTTGTGCTGGGGATTGAACCCAGGGCTTCATGGATGCTAGGCAAGCACTCTATGTCTAAGCTACATCCCCATCCCTGAAAGGCCTTTTATTAAAATCCGGGTAATCAAATTATGGATGATTTTCTTCCTTTAGCTATTTTTACTTCCCTTTGCGCATACTGTATTGCTGTTTCATATGTATAAAAGACACACTCGAGGTTGTGCTGTGAACTGAAAGATCCCTGGGCATCAGCTCAGTTCAGTCCTGTGCCCTCTAGAGAATGGCTCCCCATGGCAGTTCTAGGTGACTCGGGCCCCACAGTTTGTCACGGGTACCAAGCAGACTCAGGTGTGTGTCATTTTGCTTCTCTGTGGTGAGGTCCCTGCTTGGACAGTCATCCTTTTCCAGGCCTCCCAGCTGGGAGAAGCTGTATAGAGTCCATCCACACCACCGCATTTGTCTGCAGGCCATAGGGACTTCCTCTGTGCCTCAGTTTCTCCCCATCTTTGCTGTCACTGCATGAGGCAATTTTCTCAATTTGTTTGTGCCCTTACTGGTCATGCCACTTGTCCCCTGACCATGTACCATCTTGGCCATCCTGTAAATCACTACAAATGTGACTTCTAGAGTTGTTTGGTTTGTGCTCCTTAGTTAAGCAGACTAGAGGTGAAATCTTTAAAGGAAGTCCCTCTTTCTCTCTCTGTCTCTGTCTCTCTGTACTGGGAATTAAATCCAGGGCTTTCACACTAAGTTACATCCCAGTTCTTCTATTTTTTTTTTTTGAGACAGGGTCTCACTAAATTGTCCCTCCTGGGCTTGAACTTGAGATCCTCCTGCCTCAGCCTCCCAGAGTACCGGGATTACAGGTCTGCACCACTGCACTTGGTAAATGCAAGTCTCCTGAAGACTACACACCATCCCCATGGAGCTAGAACACCTGAATTCTAAGTTTTATCACTAAAATACCTGTGCGACCTTGGACACTAAACCTCAGAAATAATCATGACCTTGGGTTTCTCCAGAGATCAAAGGTTGGGGAAATTTCCTTTATACTTTGAAAAATTTGTTGTTTCTAAATCTGTTATGAACACTTGTGCAGTTGAGCTGAACTCCTGAAGTTTAGCCAACTCCTTGGGTCCAGTCAGACTTCTTATGGTATTAAATATACCAAATTCTCTCTTGTCTTAGGGCCTTTGCACTTGCCACTTCTCCTGGGAACATATTTCCTCCAGATTTTCCATGGCAAATATCCAATCTTAATTTTCAAGGTCTACACCAGAGTCAAGGCAGATGATGTTGATCATAAGGAAACAACCGGGGTTCAGGACACTGGGGAAAAGAAGAGATGCTGCTGTGTTGGGGCTTCACTGAATCCTGTCAACGGCCCTACAAGGTATGTACTATTATTATCCCCATTTAAAGATGAGACAGTTGAGGCCTGGAGGGATTAAGGAACTTGCCAAAGAGATAAAATTAATATACAGTAGGGCCAAGATACAAATCCAGGCAGTCTGGAGTCCAGCATCCTGCTCCTTAACCATAAGGCTTTCTGCTTCTTGAGATAGATTAAAGCTTGTTAGCACAGGGTCTGGCATGAGGTGGGTGTTCAATAAGCAACAGTTATTTCCCTACTCCTTGGAGACGTTTAACTCCCTATGCTGAACCCAAGGCCTCCTCATTTTTAAAATATCCTTTTCTACAAAACCAATGTATTTTGCCAAAAGTTTGGGAACTTAAAAATATGTACCAAGTCTTCAGGAACAGATCTAAGTCAAAAAACCCAAACCCAAACCCAAACCCTCACTTGTCGATGAGGTAAACCAGGGACTCCATCGGACCCCATTCCACACCTACCAGAACGACCCTGTCTAATCATGGCGTAGCTTGACTGCTGGACTCTCACCAGATCAAGGTTCAAGTCCTAGCAATGCCCTACCGTATACGCTGTGTGACTTGAGACAAATGACTTCACCTTTCTGACCCTCTGAAGTTAACCCGGCACAGCAACCGTCTCCTTCAAGGGGTTATTCAGAAAGATTTGTTGAGATGATGCACAAAGTGCGGAACGTGGAAAGAGCTAGATAAGCCGGAGCTGCCGTTACCACTACCACAATAATAGTCTTTCTCCCTCTTCTTTGAGGATTTTGCTGCCTCTCAGACCTGGGACTCATCCCAGGCTCTCTCTGTCGCGGAGATGGAACCCAGGGTCTTCGCACTGAGCTACATTCCCAACCCGTTCCGTATTTTTAAATTTAGAGACAGAGTCTCCTTACGTCACTAAAATACCCAGGCTGGGTTCAAAGTTGCGCTCCTCCAGCGTCAGCCTCCCAGAATGCTGGGTTCAACCGGCGTGCGCCTCCACGCCTGGCTTGCATGCTTCCCTGCTCAGGATAGTTTTTGTGCCCATCCCTATTCCTCCTATCCTCGGCTCCTCTGTTAGCCGCCGAGGCCAGGACTGTACTATAATCGCCACCTGCACCTGTTTCCCCGGGCTCGGGCTTCTGCCGGATGATCTTTCAAAAGCGAGAAGTAAACGTCGGGACCAATGAGAAACGGCAGCGGCAAAGAAACGCCCGCTTCCTTAAAGCGCCCTCGCGCCTTACTGGATGCGTTAGAGCCCAGACGCCAGTCTAAGCCATTCGGAAAAGAATAGGGCCAGCCAATCAGCGGTGCCACCGCCCCTGACTGGCGCGGGAAAGGCACTGGAGACCGTGGGGTGGGGCGAGTCGGCGGCCTGTCAGCACTAGCGCCCTACAGCTAGGCGGCAAGCCCGCTGGCGGGGCTCTAATCCTGGGGGCAGTTCATGTCGGGGCAATGCAATGAATGGGACCTGATAACGCAGTTAATCCTGGCACAGCGGGCAGTGGAGCCAGCCAGAAGTTGTAGTTTGAGAATCTAGGTCAATCATAGGTCAAGGTTCTGTCCACTTTTGTGTCTTCCCTGTTACCCGAATACTTCTGGGCCAGGCAAGGTGGGTTGTGCAGCCATTCACCAGTGGGGCAGAGCAAGAGGCGGGAAAGGGGAGCCACCCATTCTGAGGGTCTCCCAGTCAATAAGTACGGAGGGAGGCAGCCTACACAGCCCCTTACACTTCTCTGCGAATTGTGTGTCTCCACAGATGGTAGAGGGTGAGAGAATGGTAAAATGGTTTGCAACAAGAGCTACTCAGGCCAGCTGTGGTGTCGCGTGCCTGCAATAGAAGCACTCTGGGAGGCTGAGGCAGGAGGATCAGAAGTTTGAGCTCAGCCTGGGCAACTTTGTCACTTAGCAAGAGCTTGTCTCAAAATAAAAAAGGGTGTGTGTGTAACTGGGGCATAGCTCAGTGTGAAGGCCCTGGGTTTGATCACCAGTATTAAAAAAAAAAAAAAAAAAGGCAGGGCGGGGGAAGGAGGCTCAGGATAAAAGCCAGAAAGACAGTGGTTTCTCTGAGGTCTTGCCGAAGTAGCCTTCCTGGTTATTCCCGCGAAAGAGTTAAGGGCCCAGAAAAGAGGTGGGAAAGAGAGAATTCCGTAGCCAATCAACACTGGCGGCAGGCCAGGGTCTGAGCTCTGCAGCCATCAGCTGCAGGCCTGAGCCAGAAGCGAGGGAAGTGGTCGGGCCCTAGGGGTCTCCCAGCTACTCAGAGCGACCAGTTGTGAGTGGTCGGCTGGGAAAAAGAACGCGCCAGCACTGTACCAATCAGCGTCTGCCTTGGAATCCAGGTGCGAAGGGCGCTGCACACGCGCTCGTGGCCTCATGCAGTGCCCCACTTTCTAACGGCCATTCGGGCTTGCGCCGCCCTCAGTAAAAATGAGGCTGAAAAAGGAGGACAGACGGGGTCTGAGCTGGTGAGTGCCATGGTTTTTCGTACTCTTTTTCTGCAGGCTCGAGCCTAACCCAGGCAAAGAAGGGTCTGGGGACTTGAAATGGCCGCCAAGGAGGGTCGGAAAAGAGTGGAGGGCTTTAGGTCCTGGGGCCTTCCTCTAGCCTGGAGAGGCTGGAAATGGGGGCCGAGGCTGGGAAGCCAAGCGAACAGGCAGTGCAGGTTCGTCTGTGGCCCCTGAGGCCGGCTCGAGCTGGAAATGTGTTCTGAAGAGGTCAGAAGCCCTCGGCTCTGCCTGGGGTGGTGGCCACGAGGTGTGGCTGCTGGACATTGGCTGCCGTCTCTGGTCTGAGTCTGGATCTAGCAACTGAGAGGAAAGGCTCGTATTGTCTAGAAGTTAGTGTCCTGGGCCAAGGCACAGAAGTTAGTGTGTACCTGGAAGGTTTTCTGGGGTCTTCGGACCTAGCCTGGACTGGGTCAGAAGTCCACAGGAAAGTTACAGGTCATTGCATCTAGGCTGTGCCGGGAACATGTGGTTGAGGTGCTGTCGGCAGATTCTCCTTATTGGGTCCAGGTTGAACAATGTGGTCAGGAGGTAAGGCCAGCGATCTTCTGGAAGTTCCAAGGAGGAAGCCTCTGAATCGAAGTCCAGCTGGCTGCCTTGATGAATTATTATTCCCATGCAGTGGCTCTAGACCTGGGATTGGGTGCTGTCTGAGGCTTCTCAGTCCCCACCCTACTCTTCCTTATGCTCCTTCTGGTCATTCTCAGAAGATACCAGGTTGTAAGCACTGGACAGGGGCATGGGGAAGGTGAATATACTGGACACAGGGAGAAGTGTGTGAGACATTTTGCTCTTTAGGAAATCAACAGTTTGTCTTCAGTGATGCTGTCATTATACTCATGGGGCAAGGTGTTGATACCTAATTTCATTCAGCTGTTCAATGGTATTAACGCTTTCAGTGCTTTTTCATATACCCAGAGTTCTTAAACCATGGGTGGAGGTGCAGGGGACAGGTAGACTATAAATTGACTTCAAGGGTCTATGGGCTTTTAGAAATAATATTTGCATGTAGCCAGGTTGATGGCACATGCCTGTAATCCCAGGACTCCAAAAGGCTGAGGCAGAAGGATTACAAGTTTGAGCCCAACCTGGGCAACATAGTGAGAACTTATCTCAAAATTCTGAAAAAAAAAACAAACTTTAAAGGGCTGGGGGTGTAGCTCATTGTGAAATCCCTGAGTTCAAGCCCCAGTACCTGCTACACACACATACATAAAAAATATTTGTATAATTTGTGTATAGGGATGGGGGAAAGGGGCTACAAGGATAAGGAAGAAAAAATACTTAACCTGTCCAAGAATGGGCTCCAGAGAAATCTGTGGAATTTGGCATTCATTCATATAGTACAAATGTCTACAGGATTCTAATGTAAACGGTTAGTCCTACGGCTTACATTCTCAACTGGATGGTTATCCTTAAGAGGTTAAGAACCACTGGAATAAAGCAGGCTCCTACATTATTTATAGGGTCTGAGAAAAACTACAAATGAATATTCCCCCCACTCCTATTCTTCCTATACCTGGTGTTGGTCCACACCTCAGTGTGTCTCATATATTAGCCTGCATATATACCCAAGTTTAGCCCACATGCCCTTTACACACAATCAAGGCCTAAAGTATGTATATCCATCACAGTACAAATATGGAGTTGAGGCCCATGTTGGTTGTGGATATGGGCTCAGTCATTTGGCTCAGGAAAATGTAAGCCACGAGTTCCTGACCATGGTCTCATGACAGTGGCTGGTATGTGTGTGGGTGGGTACTTTTAGGTTCCAGGTGGGCCCTTCCTAGATGCCCTTGGACTCCTCAGCACACGAGAGGGACGTGGCCAGAGGAGAGCTGAGGAGGTCCTCTGCCTCAGTTTAAGTGAATACTGCTACTCTGTACTGGTCTTGAAACAACCCCTATGAGGAAGGTGAGGGTCTTGGGCAAGCTTAGCACCAAATTAAGGCTGAAGAGATCTGAGGATGCCGGGGAATCTAGATTTTCTGACTTTTAGTCTAGTTCTTTTTCCACCAAAAATGTGTGCTATGGTAAGAGTCTCTGTGACCTACATTCAACTCACCCATGTATGACCATGTGGGTCCTGGGTTATGTACAGCATAGCTTTAAGGGAAGAAAGGAACTAATTCATCCTGTGGTGTGGTATATCCTCTGTTTGGATGTCCTTAACCAGAAAGAGCAAACATCTTGAAAGTACATGTCAGATTTGAGCAATTTGTCAAGTTTGTCAAAGACAGTGTGGAGAGTTTCACCGCATTGATATGTGGAAAGAGATATGTTCCTTAGTGGAATTTTTCCTAGCACAATTTTTCTACATTGAATCAACAAAAATAAGTGAGATGAAAGGAGAACACTTTTTCATAAAATAAATAATCCTTGACCTGTTCTGGTGGCCTTTAATATCTATCTACCTATTATCTCTGTCTATCTGATATTTGTATTGCTGTGTTAACATTATTATCTCAAGCTGAAGGTGTTTATGATACAAGGATTTCTGGCAAGCTCTGACTCTGCAGCCAGTCAAACACATTTCCTAAAAATGAACACCTCACACATTTCCTACTCTCTGTCTCATTGGTCAAGTCTGTCAGTAAGAATAAAGAGCCGAGGGACTGGGGATTTAGCTCAGTGGTTAGAGTGCTCACCTCGCAAGCACAAGACCCTGAGTTCAATCCCCAGCACCAGGGGAAAAAAAAAAAAAAGAATAAAAAGCCGAGCTTGGTGATGCATGCCTATAACCTCACTATAACCTCAGCACTCTGGAGGATGAGGCAGGAGGATGGTAAGTTCAAGCTCAGCCTGGGCAATCTAGCAATTTAGCAAGACCCTGTCTCAAAAATTAAAAATAAAAAGGGCTGAGGATTTATCTCACTACAAACCTGGGTTCAATCCCAGTACCCCACCCCCTACGAACAAAGAAAAATCAGATCTCAAACTTAATTTAATGAGTATTAAAAAGAACAGAGACACAGAAATCAGACCTCCTTTTTCATGTACTCCTGTGCTGACTCTCTTATCCACTCTACCCTCTGCCAGGATGGAAGCTTGTGTCCTGTAGTTTCCAGGCTGTACCCCAGGGAGACAACTGCAAATGATTCCTACTGAGTCAGCTTGGAAAGTGGAAGGCAAGCAAGGATTTTGAGACCAGAGAAGGGAGAACCTACAGAACTAGCAGGTCAACAGTGTCCCTAGCCTTCCCAGTCAGAGTGCTTCTGCTGCCAGTGCTTAGTGCAGGAGGGCTTGGATTATACTGCCAAGAAGGTAGGCAGAGGCTAGAGAAGGGCCTGGAGTGCTACTAGCTTAAGGATTGAAGTGCAGAGGGCCTGAGGGTACCTCTAAGGAAGCCCTATCTAAGGAGTATCTTTAGGTGGGGAAGACACTAAGTGGGAGGTGAGATGAGGTTTCCCATTCTTGGGGCTTTTGTTCACTTAGTGGGGAGTCCCCTTAATGCTCTCCTCCCTTTTAGGTTCCCCGAAAGCCCAGTAGTGCTCCCTGACTTTCAGAGTTTGCTGGCTTTTGATCACAGTCCCCAATTCTTAATCATCACTGGGAAAAACCACAGTAATGGGGCAGCTGAGTCACCGGGGCATGACGGAGGACTGAGGTAAGGGGACCACACTCCACTCACTGGGTGATGGTGCAGTCTTCCAGAACCCTGTACCTTTCCTTCTACACGTGGGCTTTCTACTTCTGGCTTCCCCACTTCTTGTCTTTAGGGATTATGTATCTCTGTGTTGGAGGAAGGGTATGTCCCTCTGTTTACATACATATCAGGATTGATGTTTTATGTGTCTTTTTTTTAATGTGAGTACCTAATGTTTCCCTGGGTGTGGTGATGTGAGAAGTTAGAAAGCTCAGAAATGGAAAATCTTCAACGTTCAGAGTAGCAGATGAATACAGCTTGCCCATTTGCATTTTCCCTTTCACTCTGACTCATCTTCCCCTCTCCCCACCCTGTTGCCCCTCCACCAGCTTCACCCACAGACATACCCTGTCTGATCTAGGAAGGGTTAATACTTGCCCACACCCAAGCTAGAATGAAAGGGAAGGCACTTTAGATCTGGAGGGAGACAGTAGGAGGCTGAACATTTTGAAGTCCTATAGCCAAAGATAGGAAAGGAAGCCTAGAGACAACAAATATTTGAATCTAGGAGAGGAGCAGGAACTAAAGGAGCAATCTAGGGGGAACCAGACTGCATCTTGTCACCAGAGCAGCCCAGCAGTACATGACTTGTCTTCTAATTATTTACTGTGCACATATGATATGCCAGGTACACAACCTAAGTATTTTGTCAACATTGTTGAATGCACCAAACATTTGCTACGAGATTGGTGATAATACAAGAAGCAGAAAAAGAAATTTGAGCCTCCTGGGCCTCATTTTGTCCTCAGATTAAAGAGTGGTAAAGTGTGAAAAGAGGGGAAATCGCCAGGGACTTTGACCCCTTGGGTAGGAAGTGAAAGAAACCCCTGAGTCCTAATTTCAGAGAAATGTCATTTGTCATCAGCCCAAGAAAAGAAAATTTTTCTCTCCAAAGACCACCACAGGCCCTTGCTGGGGTTATCCCCTTTAGAGCTGGATAGGAGGATCTGAGTCACACCCACACACCCAAGTCTCAGTGGTAGCCCAGATAACAGTGTTCATTCCCACGAAGCAAGTAATGTTTCCCAGTACTGAGCCAGGGAGAGGGAGAAGGCATACTTTTGACCCCCTTTACCCTTTCTTTGGAATGCAGATGTTTCCATATTTTCTTTTTTTTCCTGTTCAGGTAGTAGAAACAGCTTCCAGCTACTACAATTCCAGCACCTCTAATACCATTTGAATGGTATTTACTTACAACTTTCATATTCTTGTCATTTCATCCTCATTCCTACCTCCAAATGAGGTAAGCAGAAATTATCCTCATTTCATGAATGAGGTAACTGAGGCTCAAAAAGAGGTGACTTGCCCAAGATGACTCAATTAGTAAGTGGCAGAGATAAGACTCAAATGCAAGTCTGATTACTCCAAAATCCTTGTTGCCACAGATTTACTTCTTTGACTTCAGGAGTTCACAAATGAAGAGGCAGGAGGTTAGGAGGCAGAACTTCTGGGTGCAGAGGTGTGGTCTCTCCTGCAGGTGTAAAGCAGAGCCAGGGGCACAAGACCACACCCGCTGGGGGACTGCGGCAGGCTGATACCTGGGACATCCAATAGAGGAATGAGGCCAGGGGGCGGGGCTAGCTTTGGGGGAGGGGCACCGTAGTCAGAACAGCAGTTCAGAGCATGTGGTTCCAAGAGGCAGCTACAACCGGTAAGTGTTGCTTTCCCCCCTGCCAAGGCCTTTCTTCCATTATGCTTTTTCTGTCCACTCCCTGCCAACCTAAAGCCTTCTCCCCAGGCATCTAAGTAGTAAGCCTCTCTCCTACAAGGGACTTACTCACGGAGAACCTGCACCAGAACTATGCTTGCTGGGTGCTAAAATAATTAGGCTGTTTCTCATGGTACCTGGGCTCCCAGTTCTCTTCCTAAAAGTGGAAATAGCATCCCCCTGGACAGTTCCTGTTCCCCTTCTTCCCACCTCCTTAGCCATCAAAGCCTTCTCCAAAACCTCTGTCCATCACTGGCTTTTCCCCTGGCTTCTAAATCTGCCTTTTTAACTCATTAGATGGGAGTCTTGGTCTCTTCCTGCTCCTCTGAGGATATTTTAGAAGCCTCAACCTCAGGGAGTTGATTGAATGATGCTTTAGGGTCTGCCTTCTGCAGCCACCCGTCTTGCTGCCTTCTCTGACCTTCCAGCATGATGGGTTCCACATGATGGATTGTTGGAGGAGGACCCACTAGATTTCTAAGCTCTCCCATAAAGCTGTCTTGCTCTGTATCTAAATGCAAGGGTTGACTGAGTTTTGTGGTAATCCTGCCTGAAATGAGGAAAGCTCCGCCTGTTCAGAGGTCTTTCTCTGCAGAAAGACTTGGAGAAGCAGACTGCTAAACTTTAAGCCATCTATACTAGTCTTTTTAAAAATCTATACTAATCTTCCAAAAATATGATTTAAAAATATCTATACTAATCTTAAACTCACTACTGTTGCACTTTAAGTCCTGATTTTTATCTGATTTCCACTTTTCACATCCCTATTGCTGGCTCCTGTTATGCCTCTAGATAAAGCTTAGGTCCTCTATTGAGTTAGCTTATTTGGTCATTTGTTCCATTCGTGATAGACAGCTCTGATCTAGAACCTGTAACTCACCCTTTCTCCCCTCACCTCCACAGGCTTGAGAACATGCCATTCCTCCCTCCCCTTGCTGCCACGGACCCCACATTGTAGTCTTTCTCTTAGAGTCTCTGAGATTGGTATTCGGGCAAGGCACAATGCCCTTGCCCCCCACAAGACTGCCTAGCCCTTATGGCTCTGATCGGTTGGTACGGCTTGCAGCCAGGCTCTGGCCGGCACTGTGTGATACTCTGATCATGGTAGGGGACCAGGAGTTCCCTGCTCACAGCCTGGTGCTAGCAGGTGTGAGCCAGCAGCTAGGCTGCAAGGGCCAGTGGGCTCTGGTAGAAGGCATTAGCCATTCCACCTTTGCCCAGCTTCTGAGCTTTGTTTATGGAGAGAGTATAGAGTTGCAGCCTGGAGAGCTGGGGCCCCTTGAGGAGGCAGCCAGGGCCTTGGGGGTGCAGGCCCTGGAAGAGGCCTGCAGGAGGGCTCGAAGGGACAAGACTGAAGAAGAGCTGGATCGAGGGCTGAAGGAACACCAGGAAGAGCCAGAGGAACCCACAAGGGATTCTGAGAGGGGACTGGGGAGCCTTGGAAAGAAGCAAAACTCAGATATGTTTTTTAGACTTGGTGGGAGAGAACAGAAATTGTACAAGCACAAGCCACCAAGAGAGAGCCCCGAGATGACAAGGGCAACACAGGAGGTTCAAGGGGAGATGAGATCAAAGGAGGAGAAACTCAGCCAAGTTCCTCATGGCCACAGGGGAGCAGATGGGAAACAAGGAGTAGTCCTCAGGATGACAGAGAGCCCATGGGGCTCTGAGGAAAGTCTGCAGGAGTTTCCTGGTCCCCTTCCCCTACCTGCTTCCCTCCAAACCAGAATCATCCCCAGGCCCTGGTGGGCTGAGGCCCCTTGGGTAGGGGAGGGCCAGCCTTCCCTGTGGAGCATCCTGCTGTGGCCGCCCAGATATGGCACTCCCTTCTCCCATAGCACCCCCATCACTGGAGCCTGGCAGGTCTGGCCTCAGGACCAAAGGTGAGTGAAGGACCTAGTGGAAGACCTTCAGAATGGGAGGGCATGGCCCTGGAGAGGCAGCAGATGGGTGGAAGCACCACATCTGTAATCTCTATTGTGCATTTCCTGAACTGGGGATGGGACAATAAGTTCCTACTACGGAGGAAGCCAAGACCCAGCCCCCAAGGAGGACTGAACCAGGGCTGGCCAGGCTTCCAGGTTTTGCCAAGGCTATAATTCTTCCTACCCCTACCCTAGGACCTCACTGATCCTGAACCACCCAAAAGGGCTCTGGAGTCAGAACCAGCTGGTTTCCAGCCCCACCCCAGGTAAGCCCCTCACCTTCCTGAACACAGGGTCCTTCCCTGGGGCCCTCCAAGAGTTCAAGCCTGAGCTCCCACCTCCTCATTCTGCTCTCTCCAGGTTCCCTCCCCCAGGGCCTCGTGCAGTTCAGCCCTGGGGAGATGGAAGAGTATGGGCAGGGGCCAACAGGTGAGTAGGATGAGAGCATTTTTTCCTCAGTCCCAGGAAAGTTCCTGATGTCTTACTTTGATGTTCCAGTGATTTGGTGTGGGATTCCTGGCCCTGACTTGTTTTGACTTCTCTGTTCACACAGGTGCACAGGCAACCTGTGTGGGTCAGGAGAGCACAGCAGGCAGCCCATTTCGCCAACACCCTTCTCTGCCCCCTCCTGCTCGGTCTCGGCCCTATTCTTGCTCTGTATGTGGAAAGAGGTTTTCACTCAAGCATCAGATGGAGACGCACTACCGAGTCCACACAGGTATGGGCGCTGTGCTCAGTGTGACTCCCTCTCCTCAGCTCCAGCGCAATTCCTTCCCCCAGTTGCCCAGTGTAACCCTAACTTGACCAGCCTTTGCTTTCTTTCCTTCCTTCTCTTGACCTCCTGTCCTAGGAGAGAAACCCTTCTCCTGTAGCCTGTGTCCTCAGCGCTCTCGGGACTTCTCTGCCATGACCAAGCACCTCAGGACGCACGGGGCCGCTCCCTACCGCTGCCCTCTGTGCATGGCCGGCTGCCCTAGCCTGGCCTCTATGCAGGCACACATGCGCGGCCACTCGCCCAGCCAGCTCCCACCGGGATGGACCATACGCTCCACTTTCCTCTACTCCTCCTCGAGGCAGCCCCGGGCCGTTACCTCTCTCCGTCCCTCCTCTTCCACCACCTGAGGTTCTCTGGCCTCAGCCAAGAGTCCAGTGAGTGAAAGGCGAGCCAGCTCGGCTTCTGAGCCAGCACTGCTGCTGCAGCGGCCTAGCAAAATCTGGTCGCAGAAGCACCGCAGGACAGGCGCTGACAGCTCTCTCCCAAATAGCCGAAGGTGGCAGAAGCTTGGGCCAGCCATCGCATGAGGCCAGGGCACTAACGTTTGCTCGAAAGCAGATCAATTGTATGGGTTCTGTCGATTACATCACCATAATAAAGAGTTTCTGGTGCTGTCTGGTCAGCACAGGAAAGAAAGACAAATCCAGACTTTAGTCCGTGCTTGGAGACTTCCAAGCCAAGTCTCTTGTCCTGTAGCGGCCCCTCGTGGTCGTGCATCCGCTAATCAGCGGGACAGGCACCGTCCGTCTCCCAGGGCGCCCAGTCGTCCTCCGGAGGCATTTGCTCGAAAGACCTCGGTGTCCACGCAAACTTCACAGCAGGCCCGGGGCTAAGGGTAGAGGGTAGCTCTAAGACCCCAAAGACACTGGCCCCTTTCACAGCAATACCCCGCGCGCGGGCTGATGTTGGTACGCCCAGCCCAGGGCTGGACCTGCTTTCGGCCACCCACCCTTGAGCACAGGACCCGCGAGACGCGCCTCTCCCGCACTTTCTCTTGTGCCGAGAGGAACCGCTTCAGGATCGAGGCTGGAGCTGAGATTAACCCTCTGCGTCGTCCCTTCCCCAGCCCACGCCTCCGGCTAGCCGCCGACTTCGTTTCCCAGCGTCGGCTGGGTTCTCCGGGTCCGAGGCCCGCGGCACCCTGGGAGGGGTAGTCCCCGCTGGCCGCCCGCTCCGACCAGAACAAGGGAGGAGTCTGGGGCGAGGACCACACCTTCCGGAGACCCGGAACTGGCTTTCTCGGTCCTGGTCGGAAACCCAGGAGTCCCGGCTCTTGCACCCCGGCTCCCGGGGAAGCAGCAGAGCATCTGAACTACATTTCCCGGAGGCTCCTGTGGATCGCCCCGACGCGACGCAGGGTCGGTACTTTCCAGGTGCGGCCTCAGAGAGACGGCCGCCGGCCCCAGACTCGCGCTCCCGTGGTGCCCCGCGGCGGCGCTGGTTGTTGTCGTGCGCCGCAGCCGCCCCGCCTCGCCCCTCCTCCGCGCCCCTCCCCCCGGCCTGCGCACGGGCCGCCCCTCCCCCCGCCTCCCCGGCCCCTCTCACGGTGCCAAGATGGCGGCGGCGGCGGGCGGCGGCAGTTGCCCCGGGCCTGGCTCCGCGCGGGGCCGCTTCCCGGGCCGGCCGCGGGGCTCCGGCGGGGGCGGGGGCCGCGGCGGACGGGGCAGCGGGGCCGAAAGAGTGCGGGTAGCTCTGCGGCGCGGTAGCGGCGCAGCGGGGCCGGGTGGAGCCGAGCCCGGGGAGGACACGGCCCTGCTCCGTTTGCTGGGGCTCCGCCGGGGCCTGCGCCGGCTCCGTCGCCTGTGGGCCGGCCCGCGCGTTCAGCGGGGCCGGGGCCGGGGCCGGGGTCGCGGCTGGGGCCCGAGCCGAGGCTGCGAGCCGGAGGAGGAGAGCAGTGACGGGGAATCCGACGATGAGGTGAGGCGGTCGGAGGCGTCCCCGGCGCCGGGCGGGGCGGAGGCCAGGGGCTTTACAGGGTTCGGGGTGGCCCCAAAGGCTGGCGTGGGAAGCGGGGACCTCAGGACTCCTGCGCAGAGAAGTGGTCGTGGAAACAGACGTGAAAGAAGGTGGGCTGCACGGAGCTTTGAGTGGATAGGGCTTCTTTCTGAAAGTGGAGAGAAGCCCCAGCTGTAGCTAGGCACTCGGCTCAGAGCAGGTCCTGCTGAAGTGTCCTGGGCTGATCTTTCTTGGTATCAGACGTAGGACAGTAGAGGCCTGCGGGTGAGGAGGCCATGGGGACTGCATGCCCAACCAGTGATGGTTGACAGCAGCAGCATGGCTTTAGTGGACCTGGACTGGAGCCGCCTGGGGTCTTACCTGTGGACTGCCCTGCAGGCCCTCATACTCTGACACATGCCTGGTTTCACCAGTGCCTCAATTCCTCATCTATGTAAGGTAGAGTAGTGGAAGCTGCTTCTTGGCGCGCAAGTTAAAGAGGAACGGAATGAAAACTGAGTCTTGAGTCTGACAGGTCAGAATTCAGCTCAGGGTTTATCCCCCAAGACCATCAGGAAAGGCAGGAAGGTACAGATTGTATTGATTACAGTTAGTAATCAATCACTGCAGGGCCCAGGGTGGATCCCGAGAATGCAAACCATTTTATGTCCCACTATCTCTGACTTGGGTGCCCCTATTCCCATCTTTATTCAGGAATAAAGTGGTCTGAAAAGGTGTAAGTTGTTCTGAATAAGAGTTGGCCCTCGGAGTGGAAGGCCTACTGCTGCCTGACCCAAGGAGACCCTTTTGTGTTTTCTTCTGGACCAGCAAACCACTGGTGGCTGTGCTGCTGTGGCCTGCATTGGGGAAAGGAGTTGAAAATGTCTTGTTCCTCCATCCCTGGGGAGAGACCGTTTGCTATTCCTTTCTGACATTACAGTTTTTTTAGTTCTTTTATTATCAAGAAGGGGTACATTAGAAGGGAAGCTGGGGATACTCCTCAATACCTGAGTCCCAGGTGGAATCAGGGCGTTGGCACTGACTGCTGTTTCTCCCCTCCACCCCTGGTCACCTAAATCAGGAGTTTCAGGGTTTTCATTCAGATGAAGATGTGGCCCCCAGTTCCCTGCGCTCTGCGCTCCGATCCCAGCGAGGTGAGTGATGGGGAAACTCTACCTCCATAGCTTTGCAGGAATGTTATTCTCACCTTTTGTGTCAGCTCTCCCTGTTTAACTAGTCTCCATCAGTTACTGAGTGTGTCCTGTGTTCAGAGTCTTGAGCTAGGCCGGGCTGTGGGAGAAATAGACAAGTGAGACTTAGTCCCCGCCCTCCCAGTGTACCTTCTTCAGTCTGCCGGGCCAGCTTGACCTGTCTCCCCACACCTATTCTCCTTTTAGGTCGAGCCCCCCGAGGTCGGGGCCGCAAGCATAAGACGACCCCCCTTCCTCCTCCTCGCCTAGCAGATGTGGCTCCTGCCCCCTCAAAGACCCCTGCTCGAAAACGGGGTGAGGAGGGCACAGAACGGATGGTGCAGGCACTGACTGAACTTCTCCGGAGGGCTCAGGCACCCCCAGCCCCCCGGAGCCGGGCATGTGAGCCTTCCACCCCACGTCGGTCTCGGGGACGGCCCCCAGGACGACCAGCAGGCCCCTGCCGGAAGAAGCAGCAAGCAGTAGTGGTAGCAGAAGCGGCTGTGACAATCCCCAAACCTGAGCCCCCACCTCCTGTGGTTCCAGTAAAACACCGAACTGGCAGCTGGAAGTGCAAGGAGGGGCCTGGCCCAGGACCTGGGACCCCTAAACGTGGAGGACAGTCTGGGAGAGGAGGCCGTGGAGGCAGGGGCAGAGGCCGAGGCGGGCTCCCCCTCGTGATCAAGTTTGTTTCGAAGGCCAAAAAAGTGAAAATGGGACAATTGTCCTTGGAACTTGAATCAGGTCAGGGTCAAGGTCAACATGGGGAAAGCTGGCAGGATGACCCCCAAAGAAAAGTTGGAGCTGGACAGGGAGGGGATCCTTGTTGGAAGAAGCAGGAGCCGAAGCTGGAGGAGGAGGGAGAGGAAAAGAAAGAAGAAAACAAGGAGGAAGGAGAGAAGGAAGAAAGAACTGTGGTTGAGGAAGAGGTGATACTAGCCAACGAAAAGGAAGAGGCAAAGCCACCATCACCACCCCCAACTCCTCCAGGCCCTCCACCTCCTCCTCCCCTCCCACCCGCCTCGGCATCTCCTCCACTCCCACTTTGCCTTCTACCACCGCCAGTGTCCCCCCCTCCCGTGCCATCCCCTCCACCACCTCCAGCCCTGGAGGAGCAGGAAGAGTCTCCTCCTCCCACTGTCCCTGTTACATGCTCCAGGAAGAGGGGCCGGCCTCCCCTGACTCCTAGCCAGCGGGCAGAGCGGGAAGCTGCTCGGGCAGGGCCAGAGGGCACCTCTCCTCCCATTCCAAATCCCAGCACAACCACAGGAGGCCCTTTGGAAGACAGTCCCACTGTGGCCCCCAAAAGTACCACCTTCCTGAAGAATATCCGGCAGTTTATCATGCCTGTGGTGAGTGCCCGCTCCTCCCGTGTCATTAAGACACCCCGGCGATTTATGGACGAAGACCCTCCCAAGCCCCAGAAGGTGGAGGTCTCTCCTATTTTGCGGCCTCCTGTTGCCACCTCCCCACTCGCTCCCCAGGAACCAGCACCAGCTCCTTCTCCACCACGTGCCCCAACTCCCCCATCTACCCCAGTCCCACTCCCTGAGAAGAGACGGTCCATCCTAAGGGAACCCACGTTTCGTTGGACCTCACTGACCCGTGAGCTCCCCCCTCCTCCGCCAGCCCCACCGCCAGCCCCGTCCCCACCGCCTGCCCCTGCCACGCCCTCTCGGAGGCCCCTGCTCCTTCGAGCTGCTCAGTTTACCCCAAGTGAAGCCCACCTGAAGATCTATGAATCGGTGCTTACAACTCCTCTTGGGGCTCCGGAAGCCCCTGAACCAGAGCCGCCTCCTGCTGATGACTCTCCAGCTGAGCCTGAGCCACGGACAGTGGGCCGCACCAACCATCTCAGCCTGCCTCGATTTGCCCCCGTGCTCACCACACCTGTTAAGGCTGAGGTGCCCCACCATGGAGCTCCAGCTCTGAGCAATGGGCAGCAGCCTCAGGCTCAGCTGCAGCAGCCCATACAGACCTTGCAGACCCAGCTCCTGCCCCAGGCATTGCCACCACAGCAGCCACAAGTGCAGCCACAGCAGCAAGCACCGCAGCAAGTACCACCACCGGAAAAGGCACGGATTACAGGCCTGGGTTCCCTACCACTGTCTGGAGTGGAGGAGAAGATGTTCAGCCTGCTTAAGAGAGCCAAGGTGCAGCTATTTAAGATTGACCAGCAGCAGCAACAGAAGGTGGCGGCATCGATGCCGGTGAGCATGGTGTTTTGGCTAGGTCCCTGAACCCAGTCCACCCAGCTGCCGCCCTAAATGCTTTCTAGCATTACAGGGAAACCTCAGAACCAGTCCTTTTCTGTGTTTCCCCGATTCCATCCTTCCCTGTGCTATTCCTGTCCCCATCTGTCCTCACTTTCCAGCCCCTGACCCTGTCTATTCTCCTACCAGCCAAGCCCTGGAGGGCAGATGGAGGAAGCCGTGGGGACTGTCAAGCAGACCCTAGACAGAGGCTGTGTCAGGTCTGAAGATGAATCTGTGGAAGCTAAGAGAGAGCGAGCTTCGGTATGTGGTAGGCTCTGAGGGCTCTTTGAAGAAGACTGGCCACAGGAGCTCAGAAAGCAACTCTCCCCATGTATTTCTGGTTTCTCTTCTCCCAGGGCCCTGAGTCCCCTGTGCAAGGCCCCCGCATTAAGCATGTCTGCCGTCATGCTGCAGTAGCCCTGGGTCAGGCCCGAGCCATGGTACCTGAAGATGTCCCCCGCCTCAGTGCCCTCCCTCTCCGGGATCGGCAGGACCTCACCACAGAGGGTAGGGGGCTGTGCTGGTGGAAAGGCTTGAGAGCCCTGTCAGGTTTGGGGTTGAGCAGTTGCAGCAGAAGTCTAGGAAAGGGAGCTAAGTCGGGGGCTTTGGTAAGGTGGCATGTGGATTGGCGTGCTAGATGTTTGATAAAGCAGATCGGGTCTGGGTACCTGGAACCTGTCAGTTGTAGGTATGTGGGGAACGTCAGGGCCAGGGGGCCGATTGAGATCTGAAGAAGAGGGAATTGAAGTAGGATGCTTGGTGGCCTTGTGGCTCCATCTGGTCCTTCTCTGGTACGACAGATACGTCTTCTGCGTCTGAGACTGAAAGTGTCCCATCCCGGTCTCAGAGGGAAAAGGTGGAATCAGCAGGTCCTGGAGACTTGGAGCCTGCGGGGTCTGGAGGGGTTCTGGCCCATACACCCCGGCGCTCACTGCCCTCCCATCATGGCAAGAAGATGCGTATGGCTCGGTGTGGACACTGTCGGGGCTGCCTGCGCGTACAGGACTGTGGGTCTTGCGTCAACTGCCTGGATAAGCCCAAGTTTGGGGGTCCCAACACCAAGAAGCAGTGCTGCGTGTGAGTAGCTGGGATGTGGCTTCCATTGGCACCTGGGATTGTCAGTTACCAGGGCTCCTGCCCCAGCCTCTCCCTCTCCTGCCCAGCCAGAACAGTGGGATTGGCACCCTTGTGGAGAGCTTCCTCTCTTCCCGTAGACCACCAGTCCCCTACCCTGGTGACGTGCTGCTCCCCTCCCCAGATACCGGAAGTGTGACAAGATAGAGGCTCGGAAGATGGAACGGCTGGCAAAAAAAGGTAACAAGGTTTGAAGAACATTTTTTCACAAAACCTTATGTAGACTTGTGGTACGGAGGAAGCCATTTTTCTTTGCTCTCTCCTCTTATTTTTGTGGTTCTCTACTTTTTTTTTTTTTTTTTTTTTTTCCCGTCAAGGGCTTTTGTATCTCTCCTGTATTTGTTATTTTGCCCAGTCTCTTTTCCTGTCACAGTCTCCCATGTCCCAGGTTAAGTTCAAATCCTATTTAGTCCCCATGTTCCCACAGGCCGGACGATAGTGAAGACGCTGTTGCCCTGGGATTCCGATGAATCTCCTGAGGCCTCCCCTGGTCCTCCAGGCCCACGCCGGGGGGCGGGAGCTGGGGGGCCCCGGGAGGAGGTGGTGGCCCCCCCTGGGCCCGAGGAGCAGGACTCCCTCCTACTGCAGCGCAAGTCAGCCCGGCGCTGCGTCAAACAGCGACCCTCCTATGATATCTTCGAGGACTCAGATGACTCAGACCCCGGGGGTCCTCCTGCTCCTCGTCGTCGGACTCCCAGAGAAAATGGTACGAACCATTTGATACTTTCTCAGTCAGTCAGTCTTACGTCTTTGTGTTTTGTGTTTTTTGGGTTTTTTTCTTGCAATGTTGGGGACGGAATCTAGGGCTTTGTGCATGCTGGGCAAGCATTCTGCCGCTGAGCTGCACCCCCAGCCCCAGTTTGATGTCTTTGGTGTGGAAAAGGCAAAGCTGTCAGACCAAGGGCCCTATCAGTCTACCCAACAGGGTGGCTGAAGGCAGAGAAGGGGGAGTTCTAGAGGTCGTATGGAATTGGTATTTGAGGTTCTCACTGAATTAACTGGGCAAGGGTTAAGGATCATCCTTGTGTTTCTTGGTTACCTAGAGAAGCCCCTGGGAATCCAGATAATTTGAGGAGGTTGTAGAAGAAGATGGGGATGAGGCATGGAGGGGAAGGCCCTCATTGCTTCTGTGTCCTTCCTAGAGCTGCCAGTGCCAGAACCAGAGGAGCAGAGCCGACCCCGCAAACCCACCCTGCAGCCTGTATTGCAGCTCAAGGCCCGAAAGCGCCTAGACAAGGTCAGCAGGCCCACTCCAAGTACCCTGAGCCCTGTGTGAGGCATGGCTCCTGCCCTCCAGGAGCTACCTGGCAAGTCATAGTGCCAGGCGTACCCGAGTATCATGGTGTGTCCACACCAGAGAACAGGCCTTAAGGGATGAGGTAGATCTTGCCCGTCCGGAAAGCAAAGTGGGATTTGGGCAAAAGGCAGAGTCCTGCAGGCTGAAGAAAGGGCAATGCAAATCAGGTGGGGCTGGCTGCCTTTGACTAGCCCTGCATCACTCCCTAGGATGCTTTGGGCCCTGGCCCCTTTGCCTCTTTTCCCAATGGCTGGACTGGAAAACAGAAATCCCCGGATGGTGTGCACCGGGTCCGTGTGGATTTTAAGGTATGGTGTTGGAGGTTGTAGCACTTGTGGTTGGAAAAAATTTGTTGATTGTGTCAGAGCAACCAGTGTTTAAGGATGGATCTGACTTGTGTTCTTGGCTGTTCTCCAATCCTGTGTCCTCTCTTTCTCCAGGAGGATTGTGACCTAGAGAATGTGTGGTTGATGGGTGGCCTGAGCGTGCTCACTTCTGTGCCAGGGGGGCCACCAATGGTGTGCTTGTTGTGTGCCAGCAAAGGCCTACACGAGGTTGGTGCTCTGCCTTTCTACACATACCCCCGGCCTCCAGCAGCCCTTCTTGACTTCTCAACCAGGTCTTATATCCTGGCCTTCTGACCTCACGCTGTACCCATCATTTGCTCTCTTTACCCCCACCCTCAGCTGGTGTTCTGCCAAGTCTGCTGTGATCCTTTCCACCCATTCTGCCTGGAGGAAGCCGAACGGCCCCTGCCCCAGCATCATGACACCTGGTGTTGCCGCCGCTGCAAATTCTGCCATGTCTGTGGACGCAAAGGGCGGGGATCCAAGGTGTGGACATATGGGAAGGGAAGGCATAGAGGTGGGGGATCCCTATGATGGTAGATTTTGGAATTGTCTCTCACAAACATTCCACAGCACCTCCTGGAGTGTGAGCGCTGCCGCCATGCTTACCACCCCGCCTGCCTGGGGCCCAGCTACCCGACCCGGGCCACCCGAAAACGGCGCCACTGGGTGAGAATGAATCCACACCCCCACTTTGGTGTTCTGAGTATACCACCACTACCCCCAGACTTGCTCTAGGCAAGGGCTCTCATGAAAAAGGAAGGACTGGTAGTTTCTTTGAGGATGTCATAAAGGTTTCCTTCTCAGCATTTTTACATGGCAAGATTTAGATGCCGAGTTTGATGTAATGATTCAGGAGCTCCTGGCTTCCATGTTCCCAGGCTTAGAATCCCTCATTCTAGCCCAGTGGTGGCGAACCTATGGCATGCGTGCTGCAGCCAGCTATTTGTTATCATTGAAAGCTCCAGAAGGTTCACCATCACTACTCTAGCCTGATGTCGATGCCGTTCCCTCTCATCTTCTTCCTTTCTCTCCTATACTTCTTTTCTTCTCTTATTTGTCCTTCCTCATCTGTTTTCTTCCAGTTCTCCCTGCCCATCTCCCCCATTGTATTGCTCCAGCTTGATGTCTAGCTTTCTCCTAACAACTCCCTTCTTCCTCAGATCTGTTCTGCCTGTGTGCGCTGTAAGAGCTGTGGGGCAACTCCAGGCAAGAACTGGGACGTGGAATGGTCTGGAGATTATAGCCTCTGCCCCAGGTGCACCCAGCTCTATGAGAAAGGTGGGACCTGGCAGGGGAACATTGGGGTGGTCCACCAGAGAGTGGCCCAGGCTCTCAACCACAGGGCAGGGCCTCTGCTAGTGCTAGAACAAGTATTCTAGTGGCTTCTTATCTTCTGCCTATAGAACTTTTTCCTTGGTTCAGAGCACCTTTCCACAGAGGTCCATCCAGTGTACTTATAAAAGGGATACAAAATCCCTTCCCAGGTAGTAAAAGTTGAGAGTTTGAGACGGTACTGTTTTGGTTCCACTGGGTAGTTTGAAAACCAGTACATTCCTCATTTATTCAGGCAGTGTATTTAGTAGGAAGGTCCTATTATTAGAGAGATATTGGGAATGCAGAGTTAGGAAAGAAGCTGTGTCCTCACCCAGCTTTTTGGGATCAGTAGGGACCCAAGACAAAAGTATAGTGGAAGCAGCAGCCTAAGCAGCAGTCAAGATGTGGTCAGGCCCTGAACAGGGACTGTAAGGGGTAGGAAGTAACCCTAGCCCCTCTGTTGCTGACGTCTCTTTTCCTTCAGGAAACTACTGCCCAATCTGCACACGCTGCTATGAAGACAATGACTATGACAGCAAGATGATGCAGTGTGCACAGTGTGACCACTGGGTACATGCCAAGTGCGAAGGGCTCTCAGGTGAGCAGGCAGAGTAACTAGGCTGCAGCCTCAGCCTAGGGCAGTGGTGGCAAACCTACGGCACGCATGCCACAGTGGGCCATTTGGTACCATTGAAAGCTCTAAAAGGTTCACCATCACTGACCTACTGTCCCTACCCCAGACACCTTGATGGCAAGTAGGCTGAATGTCCCCAACAGCCTAGGGCAGTGGTGGAAAACCTATGACACTCATGCTGCAGCTGGCTACTTGTTACCACTGAAAGCTCTAAAAAATTTGCCATCACTGGCTTAGGGGCTCCTAGGAGCCCTCACATCCCTACAAACTTACTTTCTCCTTTCCTACTCTGCTGTTTAGATGAAGACTACGAGATCCTTTCAGGGCTACCAGACTCGGTGCTGTACACATGTGGACCATGTGCTGGGGCCACACAGCCCCGCTGGCGAGAAGCCCTGAGTGGGGCCCTGCAAGGGGGCCTACGTCAGGTGCTCCAGGGCCTGCTGAGCTCGAAGGTGGCAGGCCCACTGCTGCTGTGCACCCAGGTCTGGAGCCCCTGTGAGGCAGGATGGGTGGGGCTGGGCCCAGCACTAGCCATGCTGACTTCCCTCATTTGCAGTGTGGAGAGGATGGGAAGCAGTTGCACCCAGGACCCTGCGATCTGCAAACTGTGGGTCAGCGCTTTGAGGAAGGCCACTACAAATCTGTGGTGAGTAGACATGGAGAAGAGCAGGTGGGTGCCAAGAGAAGAGAGTAGGGCTAGGGCTGGGTGTTGGAGTTGGGGCTCAGACCCTGACAAACCCCCTTACAGCACAGCTTTATGGAGGACATGGTGAGCATCTTGATGAGGCACTCAGAAGGAGAAACCCCAGAGCGCCGGGCTGGAAGCCAGATGAAGGGGCTCCTACTAAAGGTGAGCTCTAAGGGGGGATGCCTGTAGGGTGGTTTGAGTGGTATTGGGGGAGAGAGAGTGGATTTTTCAGACCCCACCCTCACCAGCGCTTCGGGGAAGCCAGTTCTCATCCTGTTAACCCACTCCCCAGCTGCTAGAATCTGCGTTCGGCTGGTTCGACGCCCACGACCCCAAGTACTGGCGACGGAGTACCCGGCTGCCGAAGTGAGCAAGGCTGGGTAGCAGGAGGGGAACCAGGGAGTGAGGGCAACAGCAGGGGCGCCTGGGAATCCAGGGGTCACTCTGGGCTGCGAACAGATGAGGTGCAGTGTTAGGGCTGAGGCTGGAGAAGAGGGTGGCAGAACCAGATTGAGATTCGCCGATGGCTCTAGACTAGCAGACTCAGATTGTATAGCTCTCACTTTGTTTCTACCTGTGCAGAGTAATTGGGGACAGTGCAGTGATCAAGTAAGGCAGGACTCTGCTTAAAGAACTTATGTTTGGGGCATGGGCAGGTACTAGTGACCTAAATGGTCAGGGTGATGATGGAGAAGCCTAGGGTCTGGGGAGCCCAGATGAGGTACCTGTTAGAACCTAGGGATCAGAGACAGCTTCTTGGAAGAGGTGATATTTGAGCTGAGAGGCGGAGGAAGAGTATTCCAGGCATAACAGCATTTCATATGTCAAAGGTGGCACAGAGAGCCTGGCTTATCTGGAGGACTGAGAAATTCCA